>PVKC010040698.1:0-12293 GCA_004027635.1 Crocidura indochinensis | reverse complement strand
ATTATTTTACTTTACAAGTAAAAGAAAACTTCAAAAATACCAAAACCTTAATTTACAAAAATAATTATTACTGAAACATCTGTTTCCTTTCACTCTTACTTCTATTTTCTCAAATAATTATAATTACAAATTAAGGTTAGCTCTAATAAACTTGATTTGTTATTTTGCACAAGCACCCTAAGAACAGATGCAATCACAATTTGTTTGCTAGAATTGATAATACAGTATCAATGTGTTATTTCCCCAGGGAGAGATTAGATTGTCATTCCACAGGCTTTTTTTTCTAAATTTGACTGGATGTGTAGGATTTTTCCACATTGTCAGAATCTATTTCACAAGACAATGCTTATGACTATTTACAGTTAGTTTACCTTTTGGCACCATAGGTGCCAAAAAGTCAGAGTGATGTTACAGTCTGCTCCATGTTAATCCAGGCCTTCAATGGTGACCAGGAATAATTCCAATTTAGAGAGACACAAGTTAGACTTATGTCATGAGTATCCACTGTTTTGTGCAAAACCTTTTGTTATTTGTTCTGGAACCACATCTTTTTTTGTTTTGTTTTGTTTTTGGGTCACACCCGGCAGTTTCTGGCTTCATGCTCAGAAATTGCTCCTGGCAGGCACGGGGGGACCATATGGGGCACCGGGATTCAAACCAATGACCTTTTGCATGAAAGGCAAACACCTTACCTCCATGCTATCTCCCGGGCCCCTGGAACCACATCTTTCAATATTCATGGCTCACTCCTAGCTCTGTGCTCAATGTTTGCTGCTAGTGGAATTTGGGGGACCATTTGGGGTTCCTAGGATCAAAGCATTGTCAGCCTTACCCTTTATCTATCTCTGCAGAACCTGAAAAAGCTTCTTATCTTCTATTATAAATCACCTGTCATAATTTCTTTAATCATTATGGTTTTCAACATTTATAGACAGTCTTAAATAATAATCAGATTTTAAATTTCAAAACCACTTGTATCTATTCCTGGATTTTTATTATTTTTTGTTTTGCTTTTGTGTCCACACACAGTAGTGCTCAGGGGTTACTCTTGGCTCTGTGCTCAGTAATTTCTCCTGGCAGGCTCAGGGGACCATGTGAGATGTCAGGGTTTGAACATGGGTTGACTTCATGCAAGGCAAGAGTCCTACCCACTGTACTATCTCTCCAGCTCCCTCTTTCAGGATTGTTACCAACATACTGCCATGAAAAGTAAGAGTATTTAAGGTGTTGGTAAAAGCAAAAATCAAATGTGTTAGTTTTACTTAAGTAAAATACAATCTGTAAAGACCTTGTACTATGTGATCCCACTCCTGGGAAACAGATCTGGAGCAGGGATTGATGCAGGAAATAAATCAAACCAGGCTGATGGGGTGAATCACATATGCTCCGGTAACTTTCTCCCTCTTGAAGTGAGAGAGAGTGGCCTGCCAGAACTGCAATTTTTATTGAGTACAGAGACCAACCCCTGAGCTAGGGAGTAACAACAAAAGGCCTATCCTGAGCCAGTTTGCTCAGGTATGCTTAAGACATGTAAAACAATATGGTAAGTAGGAGAGTCTCTGTTTTAGGTGAAACCAAGTTGTAAACAAACAGATACAAAGAAACCAGGGCTGATCTTTGTTTTGAGTGAAACCAAGTTGTAAATTGTGAACCAACAACAATCTACCACATTTCTGCAGATCATAGTTTAAAATGAAAAAGCCTCCTAATTATCTGAACAAAATCATACTGTCTCAAATCAAATTATTTAAAAATAGACTTATCCTTAATAATTTAATTATTCTCATGTAGAAATTTTAATTATTTGTTAATTCTTAAAAGTCTGGTCTTTCCATAAATTTTGTAATCCTTCATTTTTATTTGGTTCTATTATATATCTGTATTCTAAAGTATTTGCCTAAGTCATTATTTATGAATCCTTTTAAACAGAAAATATTTGCATAAACAAAATTTTGAAACTGCAAACAATGCAAAATAACTATAATCAAAGTTTCCATTAACTAGGAAGAGCTGATCAGCTTTATAACATATAACATCCTAAAATAATACCCAGAACTGATCAGAACATGTATCTTTTTATTTTGTTTGTTTGTTTTTGGGGCCACACCCGGCAGTGCTCAGGGGTTACTCCTGGCTGTCTGCTCAGAAATAGCTCCTGGCAGGCACGGGGGACCATATGGGCCACCGAGATTTGAACCAACCACCTTTGGTCCTGGATCGTATGCTTGCAAGGCAAACACCGCTGTGCTATCTCTCCCGGCCCCAGAACATGCATCTTTAAAAATTCTATATTATTTTATATTGCCCATATTTATATATTGAGAATGTTTAGCATTTGTCCTCATGTAATTTCCCACTAGATTTTTTTCTGTTTGCTTTCTAAATTCATTTTTATTAAGACACTGTGATTTGCAAAGTTGTCATAATAGAGTTGTTTCAGGCATACAATACTCCAAAACCAACTTCACCACTAATGTGAACTTCTCTCCATCAATATTCCCAAGTTCCTTCTCACTTTCCAGCCTGCTCCCTTGGCAGGTCCATAAGAAGTTATTACTTTAAGCATTGTTTTTATTTGAAGATGTCACTTGTCCCATTAATTTTAATGTTCCAAAATCGTCCAATTTTCCATGTTACATATCTCTGTTCACAAAGACAGAAAATAATTTTTATACGATAACATAGAAGCATTTGTAAGGCCTCCTATAAATTTATAAGTTATAAATTATAATTTATATACTTACAGTTTATAGTTCCAAATTTTTTTCTTACACATTTATTGAAAATTAAAACATTTTACAAGTTATTATAAAACAATATTTGTTTTTTTTTCTGTTTGTTTGTTTTGCTTTTCTGGGTCATAACTGGCATCACTTAGGCATTACTCCTGGTTCTATGCTTTGAAATCACCCTGGCAGGCTCAGGGGACCATATGGGATGCTGGGATTTGAATCACCGACCTTCTGCATGCAAGGCAAACGCCTAACCTCCATGCTATTTAATTGTCCATTTAATCAATGTGATACAAATATAGAAATAAATTTAAAAAGTTTAAATTGTAAATAAGACTACGACTTATCATTGTGCTATCTCTCCAGCCCCTGATTATTTTTGTTTTATTTTGTTTTTGTCTTCTTTTGTTTTTGGACCATACCTGGAAAAGCTCAGAGGTTTTCCTGTTCATGCATCAGGACCATATGGGCTGCCAGGGATCATATCCAAGTTAGTCACGTGCAAGATAAATGTCCGAACCACTCTACTATCACTCTAGACCTTATTGTGAATTACTTAAGAATATTACTTGGGGCCGGAGAGATAGCATAGAAGTAAGGCATGCAGAAGGATGGTGGTTCAAATCCCAGCATCCCACATGGTCCCCTAAGCCTACCAGGAGTGATTTCTGAGCATAGAGCCAGGAGTAACCTCTGAGGACTGCTGGTCGTAACCCAAAAATCAAAGAGAAAAAAGAAAAGAATATTTACTTAAAAATATTTTCTCTAGAAGTCAGAGAAATCAGTCAATTTTAAATATAAATATTACGGATATTTTAGTTTAACTTAATTTTTTATAACAATCCATTTTATCTTAACCATTTTATCTTAATCCTTTTATCTTATAGTTTTCCCTTTTTTGGGGGGGTAGTTTTTGAGTCACACCCAGTGGTGCTCAAGCGTTATTCCTGGTTCTGCTCTCAGAAATCACTTCTGGTAGGCTTGGAGACCATTTGGGATGCTGGGGATAGAACTTGGGTCCCTCCCAGGTTAGCAGCATGCAAGGTAAACACCCTACTTCTGTGCTATCACTCACCCCCCCCCCTTTCTACTTTTAGTATATCACACACTTGTCTTGGATTAAGGTTCTTCTTGCCTTGTACATTGCTAAATCCAGGTTGATCTCTGGTGCCACATATAGTTTTAACCCAGTCTCTGAGCATCACCACTTGTGGCCCAAAAACAGACTGAAAAAAAAAAAAAGATCATTTTCTTTATGACCTCTTTTCACGTAAATACACTTTTTTTGGTGGGGGGCACACCCAGTGACGCTCAGGGGTTACTCCTGGCTATGAGCTCAGAAATTGCTTCTGGCTTGAGGGACCATATGGAACTCAGGGAGATTGAACCGAGGTCTGTCCTAGGCTAGCGTGGGCAAGGCAGACACCTTACCACTTGTGCCACTGCTTCAGCCCCCATAAATATACTTTTCTTAAAACTTATTAAGTTCCTTCAACTTTGATTGATCTTTTCTAAATATTATTACATTTTCCTGTTTGTCTATGATCCTGTCCTTTCTCTTATCTTAGCACCCGCCCCCCAAATAAGCCTTTTCATTTCATTTTATTTTTCTTTAAATAAGCAGGGCCACACTTAGCTGTACAGAGATCACTCCTGGCAGGGCTCAGGAGACCATATGGCGTACTAGGGATCAAACACGGACCAGCTGTGTGCAAGGTAAGTGCCTTGCCAGCTGGACTATCTCCCCATTCCTATTCTTCGTATTTTTTTAAATTTCCCTCTCACATTTGTTATGTATATACATTTTCTCTTATTCTCCTCTCGCTCTTCCATTCACAATGCATCAAGAAAGATTCTCTAGCATTTTGAATTTTTCAGTACTTCATTCTTATTCTTTCCTTTCAATTCTGGTTAGGTTTTCATGATCAAACTGTCACATTCAAGGTTAGTGAGGCTTTATTTTGCCTAGGTGCATTATAAGCAATAAGAATATTATTTATAATAAATGTGTATGTGTTTTTAGAGGTTTTACTATGTCAATTATATACACAATTCTGATTGCCAAAACAGTCTTACAAATACTCTGTACTTTCTTTAAAAGAAATGTTAGAAAAAAAAAACTAATGTAAAGGAAAGGAGTTTAGTTTGAAGGTCAGATGTACATTTTTTTAGTCTTATCTCTTTTTCTTAACCATTTTAGAAACACTCAAGTTTGTATAGAGATGAAACTATTCTAACTAAATGTCTTCATTTTTATACATTCCTCTTCTCACAATAATTCTTATTTTGTTCTCCTCGTGCTCAATTTTTTAAAGTTATATCCAATTTGACTTTGTAAAGCCTTTAGAGTTTTTTAATCCTTAGCAACTCAAGTTTCTAATTCAAAACTAAGTGATGTGAACTGTAGTGCAACACAATTTCCAGCTCTCCCTGGTGTTGAGGAGGGAGTCAGATTTCTAAACAGCTAGCAGGATCACTTGCTAGCAAGGGTGGTGAAACAGTTGACAAGGACAAGGGACTGCATGCAGGAGGATGGAAGGGATAAAAGCATCCCATGGGATTTTCTGTTCTCCTCATTATTTCCTTCCTATCAACAAATTTGTTGAATTTTTTTCCTTTGGTTTTTGGGTCATACACGGCAGCGCTCAGGGGTTACTCCTGGCTCTACACTCAGAAATTGCTCCTGGCAGGCTTGGGGGACCATACGGGATGCCAGAATTCAAACCACTATTCTTTGGCATACCTCCATGCTATCTCTCCAGCCCCTTCTTGAATTGTTTTTACAAGAAGTTTCTAATAGTCTATGACATCACCTTGAAGCAATCTTCTACCAGGGAAGACCCTACTGCTGCTCTGACATCAATTTACCTCAATTTACTCAAAAGAGTATTCCCTTAACACTGAGAAGATTTAAACAGCAACGACCTGTGTACTGGACAGGGCTTTCTGCATTGCCCTTTAATTGTGATTTGAAATTAGACGCCGCTCTGCACATCCTGACTTCAATGTAGGATATACAGATTCCAGTACCTTCAATACAGAAACATGATAACAACAACAGAGACTGTGAACAATATAACTGTATGGGCACTACAGACAATGACTGGGATTGGACAAACTAGTTGCCTGGAGCCTAAAAATGGTCTTATGTCAGGAAACTTTAGGGGTAGGGTCTCCTTGTACTTAGGTCAGAGTTTTTCCTTTCCATGATCCCCATACTTTGGTGGGTCCATGCAAATGATAATTGCCACTCTAACATTGTTTTTACAGTGCTCCTTTGACTCTAAATCAGGGGTCCTCAAACTTTTTAAACAGGGGCCCAGTTCACTGTCCCTCAGACCATTGGAGGGCCAGACTATAGTAAAAACAAAAATTATGAACAAATTCCTGCACACTGCATACATCTTATTTTGATTTGAAGAAACAAAACGGGAACAAATACAATATGTGGCCCGCAGGCCGTAGTTTGAGCACCACTGCTAAACCTTTAAGAAAGAAACCACTAGTAAAAATATCTGGAACTGCAAAAAAAATGGTTTACATTAGTGTTAACATATATGCTTTTAGTTGCACTAGCATTCTGGGGGATAAAGGAGGGAGATAAGGGATATGTGCTTGGGAACAAGGATGAAGGGAGGACAACACTGATGTTGGAAAGGTCCTCGTTTATTCACTTTGTACCTTAAATATCACTGTGTAAGATTTGTAATTCACTTTGGCCACAATAAAAATTAAAAAAAAAGACAAGACAAAAAATGTCAAGAATGGTATAATCAAAAAAAAAAGTTTCTAATATAGTCTAGTCATTTAGAGACCAATGAGACCCATCTATCATCAAATTCTAGTGTATACATAGGTCAAGCAATGTTACAATAAAAAATAACATTTTCTTTTTACTAAACTATTAAAGTAGACCACGCTATAGATGGTATTAAAGCTGGATTCTCCACAGTGAAACAAAACTAAGACTCCAAATCAAATTCTGAGCATGAGTAGAACAAAATAAAATTCAAAACAGTTGGGACCTGAATTCTGAATAAAGAGGAACCCATTTTGTAAAAGCCACATGGCAGGCTTTTTTCGGTTCTGAGCAGGGAAAAACACCATTTTGTAAGGATCACATGGTGCGGGATACATGCTAGGGCTTCAGAAGCCTATTTCCATAGATCCTGCCTCAGCCTACCTGTCTGTACTAGGTAGCCTATCAGGGAAGGACAAAGGAGTAGTAGGAAGATACCCCTAGACAAAAGCCAATTATTTTAAGGATCATCAGAAAATTGGAATCTCCCTATATCCCTTCCCTATATAATCCTCATCATAACCTTGGGTGGGGCTCATCTCCTTCAGGGGATGGCCCCTGACTGGCCAGACTGGGGAGTCTTGTTGGCAGACAGATTAAAGTGTTAAAAACTTTATTCCAGTTGTGTGGTTTCGTCTTTCTACTCTGGAACCCTACAAAACACAAGCACAAAATGAACAAAGCCAAATTCAAAATAGCTGATCTACAAAAGCAGATCCTCCCAAGGAGGAAACTAGTAGAGGAGAGGTCACAATAATTTGTATATTTGCCTGGTAGTGCCACAATATATATGAACTCAGGATCTAAATAAAAAAAAAAAAGCCCAAGTGAAGAAAACAAAACATTTGGTCATGCATGCTGAAGAATGATCTATGCTTAGACTCTGCCAACTCTTGCCAAAATAAGCTCTTTTTCCTCTATAAACAGTTTGCTTAGATCAGCTGGTGATACAGAGGAAGAGGAAGGAGAGAGTCTGAGAAGAAAATAGATCCCTTGGTAGTTGCTAGGGATTCCAACACCACCCCACTACACCCCCAATAGGGTGGTGACCATGCTTGCTCACTTATATTCCCCTGTGGGAAGTGCCAAATCACCAATGTGATGTCCCTAGGACTCTGGCTTTCTTTTCTCCAGCAAACTTGGTTCAGGAAGCCTATGTGGGTTGCTTATGATCCTTGAAAAGAAGAAAGAAGGCCAGGTCAGCTTGAGCTCCATGGCTGGCTCCTGGATGGCTTTGCTGTGTTCTCTTGCCAAAAACCAAGTTTGTTCTCTCACTTCTCAAAGTCCAATTGATTGATAGACAAGGATAGACACATAAACAAATATATATGCATATATATGTATGTATATGTAACTATACGTGTATATGTATATATGTATATGCACCTATATATGTGTGTATATATAAAGCTTTATTTAGTGTTAGAAACCTAAGAAGGCCATAGATAGGGTTCTTGTTCTCTGAAATCCCCCTCCTCTCAGATTCCTTTCCTTTGGGAAAGGAAGTTGGCAAAAAAAATGCTGGAAATGTGAGAATGGAGTCTGATAAGTTTCAGGAATCTTTCAGATTCAATTTTTCCATCCCACACTCTTTCATCCATAACTATCCCTGGTACAACATCAGACACTCAGAGCATGAGAACATCTTTTAAACTCAAGAGGCAGAACCAGAGTCCAGGAAGAATGTGAAGATAAGAAACACATTTGTCAAGAAAAAGATGAAGTCTCTAGTGCTTGATCCCTGACATTGCCAGTAGGAAATAGCAAGTCACTGCTGTGATGTCCTCAGCGGGACAGGTGAACTCAAAGTTGAGCCTGGGAAGGCTCATACTACTCCTGGCCTAAGACACAACAAACATCTAATATGAAAGTCATCTGCCATCCCAAATGGAACCAGAATCTTGGCAGGGATGATGAAACTATGACAGAAAATGCAAGCAGACTAGATCATTGCTCCCTGCATAGCAATAAATAGTGGTTGAACTTTTGAGATCCAACACTAGATCAACCTCCCCCAACCCCACCCTGTGAAAAAGGTATCTACCCATTCAGCAGAAGTTTCCTACACAAAATACAATTAGAGAAGTTTTAATCTAAAACAGCATGTACCCCCATTTCCACTCCAGTCTGGTAGAAGACAACCAACAGAAGGACTGTTTTAGTTTAACAATTGGAAATAATCATTCATCCCACCCGAGGTTTCTTCTTTTCAGCTCAAACACAAATGCATGTGCCCAGGATTTGGGTAATCCTTGAAGGTGAAACTCAGGACTGAGTTTTCTAAAAATCTTTTATTCCCTATCTTCTGGAACCACAGTTCTTTTTTGGGGACAGGGCTGTAACCCATGTCAGAACACATTCTCTGCAATAGATTTCTTTGCACCCCCTGGAGTAAATGAGGAGGACTTGAGTAGAAGTTCTCTGTATAATCAGAGAGAAAAAGAGTGAATCCTATGAGCCCATATGGGCTCTGTGTTCTGCCTGTGTAGAATTGAAGGAAGATCCAGAGACTTAGGCAATTCTCAAGAAGAGAATAAATCAAGAATTTTTTGGACCAGGATGTGGTTTATCTTATATATATAAACCTCCAGGTTCTATCCCTGGATATTCTGAGGATGTTTATAAAAAAAATCTTACCAAGAAATATCTAAAAAATGTTGTTAGTCTTCTGCCTTATCTAGTAGTGAATGTGGGGGCCTATCCACCACATTCAATGCTGTGTCCTATACTTTTCCAGAGGCAAACCAATGGGGACTGACTGAGAAGTTCAGAAGGATCCTGCACAAACCTTGATATCAAACACATGTTGCCTGAAGAATTTGTCTTTGTCTACGAGAACAATTATAAGTCTTAAAAAATGTGTTTTCCTTCGGGATAGTTTCCAAACATCAATTTTTATGTCCCATCTTATACTAAATGGCAAGGTCATTAGTCTATTATTGGCTTTATAAGTTTTTGATAAAAGAAAAATATTCCTGGAATTTAACAAGCATACAAAGACCTCAATTATTTTTAAATGCTCTTGAAGGATTTGTAAGCAAGAAAAAATGTTGAGTCATCTACTTTTCCATTAAGTATGACATTGATTGAAATGCAATCTGAGCTTTTGCAGAAAGCACTGCATGGTTTGAAAATAGGGGATTTAAAGAGCATCTCTCCGGGACTTACCTTGAGCATGAAGGGTGTATGTACTGGAGAAGCAAGGAAGGTAGTTCAGAAGAAATGGACGGAGGAGTCAGAAACTCAGCCCCGATATGTGTCACCCAAACCTACTGAATTTTTTAAGCTGAAATTGCTGGAGGAAACAGCAGATATTTGAGGAAAAAGAGAATTCTTTATTCTTGAAGACAAAAGTACTCATAATAGAATCTCAAACAACAGATCTTGCTGTGTCCTGGTCCCCAGTTCACCACACTCACTGCTTCTCTATTCTTGTCCCTGGCCATCCTTGACCACACCTAGAATCCAACACTATCATTATGTCCAGGCCACATAAAACTCATGAAATAAGTGTATGTGCTATTACACTGTTAATTAGTATCTGTCATTTTTATTTATAGACCCAGACAAGTGCCATAAGAATAGGAAAGAAAAGTTTTCCTACTTCTATAGGTAGATGGAATGAAAGAATAAAAGAAGGAGGGTTGAAGAAAAGGAGGGAAGAATAAAGGAAGGAAGGAAGAATGGAAGAAAAGAAGGAGAAATTAAGGAGGAGAAAGGAAGAAGGAAAGAGGGAAGGAAAAACAGAAGGACAGGAATGGATTGTAGTGTCCCTGCCATTGAGAACTTCCATGTATAAAGAAGTCAACTAAGATTGAATTCACATAGCTCTGTAATCTTGGGTAAATCAGGTTGTATTGATTGGAGCAGGATCTCTAGCTTCCCATATTTCTGACCCTCAAGTAACTCAGGCTGTGTGGTCTAACTACTGAGAGGAGGATGTCTGGGAGAAAAGTAAGACATGGCAGGAAAGCAAATTAAAGATTAAAGCTCAGCCTGGGATAATGGTGAGAGTTTACTGTAGGGATGTGGTTTGTAGCCTGGGTAGGAACCAAGTTTCTTTACTGTTAGGGGATCAAAAGTCTTCCACAATTCCAATATGTTTTGGGAAGAAGTGTGAGGACTAGGTGCCGATATCCTTTGACAAACTTCTCTCACTCATTTTTTTCAGACTATCACCACAGAAGTAGAATCTGCTCACCACTGCTGCGCCTTTCCAGAATGTGCTCTCACTTAACTTTCTATCTTCCCAGCACCCACCATATTCTCCAAGCTGTCAAAGATCATGTCTGAAGTTATGGGAGTGAGAAACTGGCTGGCTGAGGTTCACCCAGGCACAAAAACAGATCTGCATGAAATTAATTGGCTTTTCACCCTGGCAACATTATTTACTGGCCACTAAGGAGCACAGCTCTTGTTGGCTCTCAATGCTAGTAAGCTTTTAGGCATTCTTAGAGGTGCTGACAGTTAAGTCCCCCAGAATTGGTCGGCCTCTGGGAATAAATGGTTCCCTATATGACAGAAGTGAAAGGACTGATTCTCACCTCCATCCCTGATTCCTCCTCAGGCTACCCCCACTGGACTGTGCACTTTCCACACCTGGAGAACTTCCATCTTTAGCTCCAGTTTTCTCTCCTCTGGGTCGACAAACATAAATGAAGTTTTCCATGCCGGGCTCCCTCCCAGGCTGAATATCTCTCTGCATTGCTTTGGTGTGACCTTTTGGGAGTGTATTCCTACCCAACTGGGTCTAATATTCTCAGTCCATCAGCATCATCAGCATCCCAGAATACCTCCTTTCCTCTATACACACACACAGACACACAACACCACACACACACACACACACACACACACAAACACACACACTGAAAGGTAGAACTTAACCTAAAATAACCTTTGCTTTAGCTAATACTTTTGTCTCACTTTCTTTCTGCCTATATAAACTTCTGTTTTGTATGCTTCTTAAACTCACCTTTTTTTTCCATGCAAGGCTATGGCGACAACCAGAAAGGTAGCTGTCATTCTTATCTAGGAAGCAGAATGTCACTACTGTCATGATATGTGACATATTTTTGATGAGGTTTCCAGGAAATGGGGGACATATGGCAGAAAGATTTCTGACTTTCATAAAAATTCCTTCTCTGGGTTCCTACATGGTCTGATGCCTTCCTCCTCACAATTAGTCACAGACACCCAGAATTTCCACTCACCTTACTTCTCATTCTTCATGGTCTTGAGATGCCAAATAGTCTAAACCTGGTTTCTAGAGATATAGAGATACTATGACTGGTCCACACCCAGTCTGTTCTTAACCATATATTGTTAATATCTACTTTAGTTCATATCCAGTCAATATCTAGTCTATGTATTTCAAGTGTAGTCTGTATCTATAGTATGATTTTTTTGTTGCCTTGCCTTCTTTATATATAGCTTTTTAATTGGTCTAATTAGTCTTTATATGGCTTCTAATTAATCTGGTCTCTAATTAGGTTATATCTAGTACACATACATTTTATCCACTTTCACACACCATATAGTATTGGTGTGTGTTTGTGTGTATTTTATAATAAACTTGTCTCTATATAGTAACCAGTCTGCATCTAGCTTTTATATTGTCTGTACATTTCTAGTCTAGCAGAGAACTTGGGCACTGGAAGACACTCACTAAAGAAAATCTCAATAAAGAGTAGAGAGAGGAAGAAGTAGCACAGATGAAAGGTATTCCTTCTTGCAACATCCACATTGTCCCTATCATATGG
>PVKC010040697.1:0-12290 GCA_004027635.1 Crocidura indochinensis | reverse complement strand
CTCAAAAACAAAAACAAAGAAAGTAAAGGAACTAAAGGAACTTAAGAATTCAGGATCAAGCCTAAAAGCAATATGTTAGAAGCTGAAAATTCAGTCAGAGAATTCAACCAACAATCCTATACTCAGCAAAATTATCAGTCTGAGTGGAAGAAGAGTAAGATGATTAAGTTCTGAGGCAACATGATAGCTACAAATAACAACATGTTTTGTGTATTGGACAGATGATTAAAGAATAGATTTTAAGAGTTCAACTTTTACAATTTGGGTGTAAAATTTGACCCCCAAATAAAAATATTATTTTTATGAGAAGAAAAATCGAACTCTGGAGAGATGGTGGATGTTATCTATCCCCCCCAAAACCCCAAATTTTGTTGTATGTGAATTATATATCAATAAAATAAAGGAATACTTATTCACTCAGCATTAAAATTAGGAAATATTCTCTCCTCCTTTTGAAAATATAAGGAATGATAGTATGGAAGTGAACATAAGGCATTGGCTTTACATATTGTTGACCCTGGTCTGTTCCAGCACTGCCAAGACTTGCCCTTGAGCAGAGAGGCGGGGATAGTCCTGAGAACTTCCAGATATGACCCTACAAATCAAAATAAATAAATAAATAAATAAATAAGCAAATTATAATAAAATAAAATTTTTTACTTTGTTTTTTGGGTCACACCCTGCTGTGCTCAGTTGTTACTCTTGGCTCTATGGGAGCCCAGAGAGGTGAAATTGCTTGTGTGAATCTCACTTATGCCTCAGGAAGAGACCAAAGCACACCTGAAGTCCTTATTTGTGCACAGACCTCCCAGAAGTCCTTTCTACCATCCACTTGAGCTCCAAAGTCTTGCTGACAAACCCACATGCATGTATTCAGACAGAATGAAAAGCTTCCATTGCTTTGCTTCTGACTGGGCCACACTGATGTAAGAATGATCTACACACACTTTATATAAAACAGTAAACTGAGAACCTGCCAAAGAAATATATTTTCTCCTTTTGGCCCACTGGACCACAAATTTAATTCTATTATTAGCTAGTAGTGCAATCCTAGACAAGCCGGAAAATTGTACCTCAGTTTCCTCTTCTGCAAAATCAAAACTTTGTTTTATTTCTAGACTTTCAAGTTAAATTTCCCATTAAGTCAAAGAATAACATCACTCAGAAAGAGCATCATTTTCTCAGTTAAAGATTTAGTGACTTGGTAATTTAACACCTTCCTTCCATAAAAACATAAAATAAAATAATATTAGGATCAGTAAATTTTAATAAATAAAACTAATGGGCTACAATTTCAAAGGATATTTTAGAATCAGTAATAATAAAAATAATTTTAGTACATTATGAACTGGAGGGATTCTAATCAGATTGTATATGTGGCAATATACTAATTATCTATTTTAACTTATTCAGTGGCAAAAGTATTTGGCTCTGACAGGTAGAATTATGGGAGGGAGGTTTATTTTTTAAATTTTCTTTTTTGTGCCTTTCTCCTTTTTTCCACAAAAAGCATTTATTTCCAAATAAAATAAATAAGCTTTGTTTTTAAAAAAGATTTATTACCCTAGTTGGCATTTTTCAAGTACCTGAAAATTTATGCATTTCGCAAACAGAGGCCACTAAACTCTGTTCAGAATATAAATGAGTCTTGGTAGGATAGAATATATCTCATGCTTATTTCAACTTACAGTAGTTACTTAACAAATATGTTTGCCCTTGACATTGGTGCTAGAAAAATCTATTCACAAGAATAGGAGTTTAAAGCTGAGAAGTGGGAATCTTTATTGAGCCAAGAACCATATGATCCCCAACAATTAATGTAAATTTCTGTGTAGTATCAGGGAAATGGTAGATAATAAATAATAGCAAATTAATTGACTGTCTGACTGACAGCCAAAAAGCGTCTGGTTTCAGCTATTTCCCTTATGCCATTTGTCATGCCTGTTGTTGGGTGGCCCTTGTCCAACCCAAATGGTATTTACTGTCTGTGGTCTCCTAATTGAGGAAGTCAACTCTTGAATGCAAGAGTCACTGGGAGGCTACTGACCATATAAGTTCCGGTGGTAATATAATTAAAGGGACTTATAAATAATCAAGTAAGTGGGAGAAAGGGGACTTTTGTGTGCAAAATTTGCCTATTCATGAAAAAGACATGTAAATCTATGACATGCTAGTAGAAATTGCTAGTACATAAGTGCTCTGCTTATTGCCAGATATCCTGTTGCATTTTTTTTATTTATCTTGGGTTTATGTATGGATTGATAACTAGATCTTGGCAATAGATTTTAAGAAGGGATGGATGATAGGTGCCACTTCTAGACCCAGAAAGAAAAGAACAGATTTTTCTATCTCCAAGTTCTTTTATTTTTTAGTGATTCTGTGACACAGAGCAGAGGTATAAAAATAGGTGTCCAGTATTGTATATATATGTATATATGTTATATAGAATTATATACATCAAACACTGTTTTTGGAACATCCAACTTATCCCCATTATATATTTTTCACTCCCTGTCAATATAAACTGCTAATAAAAACAGAAATTAAAATAGTAATGTATATTAGTGTCTGTTCTATATTTAATACTTATAGTGTATTTATTATATTATTAAATTTAAGTTAATATGAACTTAGAATTTAATTATAATAATAGGAATTATTACATATTCTTTTTCAGGAGTGAGAGGAAAGTTCTCCTTGGTTGTCTCAGGGTTTACTCCTGACAGCATTCAAGTATCTTCTCTGAAGGTCCACTGGGGACCATATGTAAAACTTAAATCAAACCAAGGTCACTCACAGCAAGGCAAGAGTCTTATCCCCTGTACAATCTCTTCAGCCCCTTTTATAATATTCCTTCTATATCCATCTTGTTGAGAGGTTTTATTATGGTAAGATGTCAAATTTTGTCAAGTGTTTTTTATTCTGGTGCTATGAGATGATTATTATTTTAAAGTTTTGATCTGCTTATGTGATGCATAACAATGACAGATTTATGCATGCTCAACAAAACTTGTATCCCAGGAACAAGTCCCACATGATTCTGATATATGTTGTACTTAATAAGCTGCTGGGTTCAGTTTGCTAATAGTTGATTGAAGATTTTTTATTTCGTTCCTTTTTTACACACTTCATTTAAACTTTTACAAAGTTGTTCATAACACAGTTGTTGTGGATGTTTAATGTTTAAAAAAACTACCCCAATCCCACCACCAGTGTGATCTTCTCAGTATGACCTTCAAGCTCTTCCCCTTAGCAGGTACAAAATAATTTATTTTATATTGCTTGTTATAAACAATGGCTAATAAGATTCTTTTTAAAATTTCAGTAAAAGAAAATTTGTGGAAATTGTTTAACCTCATCAAGGAGGGTCAATAAAGTTATTGCCTGAGTTATTTACTTAGCTAGTTGAATCTTCTGTGCTATTGCTTTTGTTTATTGAACCTAGTAGGCCTCTGTTTTTTGTTTGTTTTGTTTTGTTTTGAGCCATACCTGGTGACACTCAAGTGTTATTTCTGGCTCTACACTTAGAAATCACTCTTCATAAGCTAGGAGGGTGCCATATGGAATTTCAGGAATGAAACCCTCCCCATTCCAGGTAGGTAGGCAGCATGCAAGGCAAATGCCCTACTACTGTGCTATCTGTATGGCCCTTCTATGCTATTTTTTTCATAGCTCGTACTGAATTGTCAGTATTGTGGAATTTGGGGGTGTTGCAAGATCATATGTATGTGGCTGAGTCCGCAAGGAACTCCAGAATCTGTTTCAGTGACTTGACTTGGTTTGGCTTGCAATTCTTCATAGCTTAGTGCTAAAGCTGGACTGTGGTTTAATGGTGGTAGCTATGGGGTATAGATGCAGCTAACAGGGTTTCAGCAAAAAAGGGACAGAGCCTGCCTCTCTCCTGAGGGTATCCCATAGTTTTCAATCTGAAGATTACTATACCAATAACGTTCATCCACTTGGCTTGCCTCTCTTCTGAAATTAGTGGTGAAGCTGTGAAGCTAGGCCACTGCTTATGTGGAGACAGTCTTGGGATGTTTACTGAGAGTTTTTGCAGCTAGGTTCACCAAGGATAATAGCCCATAGTTTCCTTTCTTTGTTTTTTTTTTGTTTTTGTTTTTTTTTTTGGTTTTTGGGTCACACCAATGACGCTCAGGGGTTACTCCTGGCTATTCGCTCAGAAGTTGCTCCTGGCAGGCACTGGGGACCATATGGGGAACTGGGGGATCGAACCGTGGTCCGTCCTAGGTTAGCACAGGCACCTTATCTCCAGCGCCACCGCCCGGCCCCCAGTTTCCTTTCTTTGGTTTAGCCTTCCCTAGCTCTAGTAGGAAGGTAATGCAAGCTTCATAATAAATTTGAGAGTATTCCCTTTTTACAAATTATTTTATTTTATTTTAAACTTCATTGATTATTTTATTGATTGGTTTTTGGGCCACACCCAGCAGCACTCAGGGTTTACTCCTGGATCTTCACTCAGAAATCACCCCTGGCAGGCTGGGGGGCCATATGGGATGCTGGGAATCTAACTAAGTCCCTCCAGGGTTGGTCACATGCAAGTCAAAGGCCCTACCCAACTGTGCTATCTCTCTGATCCCTTCACAAATAATTTTAACATAGTTGACATTCTTTAAAAAAAATTCAGTAGAATTTATCAGAGAAACCATCTAGATGTGGAGTTTTCTTGCTATTTTGGTGGGAGGGAGATTCCTAGTGGTACTCAAAGCTCTGGGGACCATATGGCATGATGAGAACTGACAGGGTCTGACATGTGAATGAAATTTTCTTTGCTATTGATTATTCACTCACAGTTTTCTTGCTAATTATTAATTGATTCAGTTTTTCTGTTTTTTGATTCAGTCATGTTACTTTATGATTCTGGGAACTTATCAGTTAGTTTATTTAAGAATCAATTGTAGGGGCCGGGCGGTGGCGCTGGAGGTAAGGTGCCTGCCTTGCCTGTGCTAACCTAGGATGGACCGCGGTTCGATCCCCCGGTTCCCCATATGGTCCCCTGTGCCTGCCAGGAGGGACTTCTGAGCGAATAGCCAGGAGTAACCCCTGAACGTCACCAGGTGTGCCCCCCCAAAAAGAATCAATTGTAATCTGCTCCCCCGATTTTTTAACAATTCCATTTATTTGAGTCCTCTCTTATTTATTGTTGGTTAATGTAACTAAAGATTTTTCCTTTTTTATTTTACTTTATAAAGAAAACTCATTTTGTCAGTTTTTAAAATTACTTTTCTGTTTCATTTTTATTTATTTCTGTTTTAATCTTAATTTTTCTAATTTGGGGCTTCTTTATTTTCTAGTTCTTGAAGTATAATTCTAGGTTGATCATGAAATCCTTATATTTTATTGATGCATATATTTATAGCTATACACTTTTATAATTTTTAGTGTCAATCAGTGTTGGTATATTATATTTCTATTTCCATTTGCCTCGAGGTATTTTTAATTTCCCCTTTGATCTTTCTTTAGTCCATTTGTTCAAGAGTATTTTGTTTAATTTTCACGTACGTGTGAATTTACAGCTTTCCTCCTGCTATTGATTTCTGGTTTCATATAATTATATTCAGAAAAGATACTTGATATAATTTTCATCTTCGTGAATGTGTTGAAACTTGTTTTTCTGACCTAACACATTATCTGTCCCAGAAAATGTCCCATGTGTGCTAGAGAAGAATGTGTTTTCCATTGCTATGAGATGCTTGGCTGAGCCTGCTGCTCAAGC
Source organism: Crocidura indochinensis (assembly GCA_004027635.1). Classification (NCBI taxonomy): domain Eukaryota; kingdom Metazoa; phylum Chordata; class Mammalia; order Eulipotyphla; family Soricidae; genus Crocidura; species Crocidura indochinensis. The sequence continues at coordinate 6,556 of PVKC010040697.1, read as the reverse complement.
TCTATATTGAATTTTTCAGTGCCGTCACTGTATTCATCAGCTTTAAGATTTCTATTTAGATTTCTTTGATGCATTTCATTTCTTTACTGCACTTCTCATTTTGTGTATGCATTGTTTTCCTAATTTCATTTAGTTGTCTGGGTGTTATTGTAGTTCCCTGAATTTCTTTTCAGACGATTTTTTATGAATCCTTTGTCAGACAGTTCAGAGATCTCCATTTTATTAGGGTGAGTTATTGGAGTCTTATTGATTTCCTTTGATGGTATCATGCAAACCTGATTCGTCATGATCCTTGCATGCCTGTATGAGTATCTCCTATTTAAATAAACAGTCTTTTCTTAGATACTTGAATACTTAGATATTTTCAGATTCACTTCAAGTTGGTAAAAAAAAAAATAAAAAGCAACATTGTTAGCTTTAACTGGGTCTCTTATTGGACAAGTTAATGGTAGTGTCCAGCAAATTGGAGCATTGGGTCACTGCCCATATTCTGAGGTGGGGTGGGGAGCTCCATGGTTGGCAGGATCTGCTGGCTGTGCTCTGCAATTAGATCCACTAGCTTCAGAGTCACTGCCCAGTGGCTACTCATCACTATTGGTGAGGCCTCTGGTTGTGCTTTTGGATCAGAAGAAGTCACTGGCTGAATTGTCCAGGTAGGGTTGTAGGTCTGGCTCTGTTACTAGATGAGACCTCAAGATATACTTTGCCATAGGTCCATTTTCACCAACTGGATTTAAAAAATGGTAAAAAAAAAACATTATGCTTTTTCTTTACTAGTAGGCAAGGTTAATAACCAAAGCTCTTCTTTTTTTTTGGCAGCGATTTTAGGTAAACACTACGGTTGGGTGAGGACACAGGATGCTCTTTACTTGGGTTTGGTCATGACTGAGTATATCCACTGGACTCATTGATGAGACAGTATAGGAAGATGGGCTCTGAGTCTAGACAAAGTCTGGAGCCTCCATAATTATATTGGGCCAATGGTGAGACTCCAGAGTTGGGTCTGGCATGTGGTTTGTTGTATCTGCCAGGAACTCTATGGTCAGTATGACGATAGCTAGAGGCACCAAGTTAGGCAGAACTGCCAACTAAATTCCTGGACTACATGAGTTCTTGATCAGCTTTGTAGGTAGGCAGAGGTGTAGCTTACGATTTCTGCTCTGTGCTGCAATACAAAGAACTTGATCCCCCCAAAGCTGAGAAATCTTTGGCTGGAATTATCCTCCTCCTGGCCCCCATACCGATTTAATTTTCTATTGATGATCTTTGCAGATTCCCCAATGATTTCTGTGAGTGTACTAACGAGAGTATTCCAGGAAGCATCCTGCAACCTTGAGAAGCCTGATGTCAATATGAACCATCTTTGCTGCACAGAAGAAGAAACCTTAAACCAATGTTTGGTTGTCTCAAAGTATAGCATTTGTACTAGTTTACAAAGAGGCATATAAGTAGGAGTGAGTTCTGGGTCCAGGGCCTATCTCTATCTTTCTGGGCTATTAATTCTGATATTTCACATTGTCTGTATATGGATATACACAATGTATATGAATAGTTGCTTGCTGTTTTTTGTGTTGTTTTTTTTTCATGGATAGGGAGTTCTCCCAATCATGCTCAGGTGGAGGACTATTTCCAGTAATGTTGGTCAAGAGAAGCCAACATTTCAGTGCCCAGGCCTAGCACTGTTGGGGACCATGCAACTCATTCCAGTTGAACTCACAGGCCTGCAGTGTTATACTCAGTAGTGCTTAGGGGGCCAAGATTCTAACCCAGCTCTCTTCTCAAGTACTGTGTACGATAAAGAAAGGAAAAAGAAACAAAAATTGACCTAGGCTGCCAATCATCCAAATTTTCTTTCATTATAGGTGATTCATATTAAGCTTTATGAAATATCTACACTGTTAGAGAAAGAGAAGAACAAAGAAACTGAAAAAAAAAATCAGCAGTAGTTCTTTTCCTGAGCTCAAGATAAGCAGAAGTTTGATAGAAATTTGGAATTTTTTTCCCAGATGGTTTGATAAAAATGATCAATGCTGATACTGAGAAATGAAATCTTGTAAATGTTGTGTGAATGATTTGTTTTTCCCCACACTAAGTGGATAAACATGATTATTTACCTAATAAATAATTTTAATGTTCCCCAAACAATCCTATTTGTTGCATAAGTGGTTAATAAGTATGATTTATTTGAACTTAGCTAATAAATAAACTATGTATTTTCCTCCATCTATCATTGATTTCCATATATTTGTAGAAAGTCAAATTATTTTTTTTCTTTAAATGCTGCATTTGCAGAAAAATTGAGATTGAATTTAAATCATGAAAGAATCATCATAAACCATGTAGGTAAATACTATTAATTTATTACTTATAGTGGGCATAATATCAAGGCATATGAATGTCTTCTATTTTCTTTGTCTTCTGTAAATAGGAATAAATAATTAATCTAGTGCCCAAATTGAACATCCTTTTTATATACTCTAGTATATCATCAATCCAGAGTCCAAATTGAAAAAAGATAAAAAAAGAGTCCTCACTATCATTTCTTGCCAGAAGCATTTATTAAGACATAAAAAAATGAGCCCCTTATAAGACTAAGAGTAAAAATTTTTTTAACATCTCAGGTGTAAAAGGAGGTTGAGTTATACCATGGATTACACTGTTGACTATGTGTCCCACCCAATTAACACATGCTAATCTTGAAACTCTAAATACCTAATATGATCATGTGACTTTATTTGGAGAAGAAACTTTAGGAAGTAAATAGGTTTATGACATCATAAGGGTAGGAACTTCATTATATATAATAAGTACCCATGTAGGAAGAGGTAATACAAGTCTTCCTCCTCTCCTCTTCTACCCTCTCCTCCCCTATCCTAAACTCCCTTCTCCTCTCCACTCTTATCCCCTCCCCTACCCTCCACTTCTCCCCTTCCTTCTTTCCTCTCCATTTCTCTCCTCTCTATTGCCGTCACCCAATTCACCTCCCAAAACTCCACTACCCTTTCCTCTTTTTCCTTCACTGTCTTCCACTACTTTATTCTATTTTCATCCTTCTTCTTCACTCCCTTCTTCTCATCTCTTCACTACTCTCCCTTCTACCTCCACTTCTTCCCTTTTCTCCTCTATTTTATTCTCTTATACTTTCCCTCCCTCTCCCCTCCCTTCCCTTCTTCTGCTCCTCTTCTCTGATCTTCTGTCCCAATGTGAGGACATAAATATTTTCCCACTAACCCAGATGAGAGACCTCCTAAAATACTAAGTTCTGATTTTATATTTAAGTCACAAGATACATAAAAGATAAATTACCATTGTTTATGTCACTCTATCTGTGAATTTTTAACAGTACTCCAAGCTGATTACCACAAGATACTGTTGTAATGAATATAAGTCATAATTTTTCTCTCTTTGATACATAGAATTTCCAAAAATAATAATTCTTATAATAAAAAGATTGGAAACTTTCCATGATGATGAGAAAATGAAGTAGGCAGGCCACCTTTATAATAAGCAAGCAGATTCTGAATAAATCTGTGAGAAATTCTTGGACCATACAAAGAAGATGAAGGGTTGGATTGAAGACCATGTAAATTTTAGCAAATATTGAGCCATGCAGCTTAAATAATTAAATTAGTATATAAATTAGGTGAAACATCTGGACATACAATGGGATGGTGAGGGAAGAGATTATGAACCATAATTAGGAGACTAATTATCAATTATCAATCCACACATTCTAAAAAGGTGGAGAAGGAATTCTGACTGGGATGACAGATAAATAATTCAAGACCCTGTGAATAATTTGTGCTGCAACAGAGCTGTCAAATCTCCATTGACATCCCTTTAGAACTTATTGCATCAATACCTACCTGCCCAACTTTCAACTTCCCAAAGACACACCTCTTTGTCCTTGGGTAATAGTGACTCAGTTTTAATTACTAGAATGTGGAAGTGATATTGTGTGATTTCTAAAACTAGATTAGGAAGAATTTTATGGCTTCCTTCTTGCTCATTCTCATGGATTAGTCACTGTAGGGGAAGCCTACTACTATGTGGTGAAGTTACCCAGGTAAGTCAGGAAAAGGTCCATGAGGTAAAGATCTAAGACCTTCTGTGAAGAGTCTTGTAAGGGATATTAGAAGCAGAATATCTAGTTCCTGATAAACTTTCAGATAATTGCAGCCCATGTCAATATCTTTATTCCAACCACTTGATTGCAAATTAGAACCACCAACTAATTTGCTCTTGAATCCTTGACACATAAGATATAAATGATTAATAAAGGTTTATTATTTTAAATCATTGTGTTTGAGGCTCATATGGTATAGAATAGATGACTAAAAAATGATACGAAGTTAAAATAGGGAGTAAGCAATAACATCAAATGTATGAGATAGGAAGACAAAATTAGAATTTTACTTTTTAACAGAAGTTAATTCCATGTTATTTTGTGAATTATTTTGTGATTGAAACTTTGATAGACATGTGTTAATCATATATTTTAGTTCTTGAAATATATGCCCTGTCTATGCATTGTCTACTCTTAGTTTTTCAAACTCATGAATGTCATGTCCAAACAAGTAGTTTATTTTTAAATACATTTTGTGTATGTATGATATTAGATTTTTTATTTTTATTTATGGAATATATTTTTTCCATCTCTTCATTTTCTCTCTGTGTGTCTATATATATGTATACACACACACACACACACACATATATGCATCAAACGTGTGTGGCCCAAGAAATAAAAACAAAACAAAACAAAATGAAAGAATGACTTAATGTATTAAAATAAACTTACCATCATTGTGTTCAAGAGAAGACATGATATCATGGCTTCTCTTGAACACAATGATGATAAGTTTATCTTAGTACATTAAGTCATTCTTTGATTTTGTTTTGTTTTGTTTTGTTTTTATTTCTTGGGCTACACGCGTTTGATGCTCAGGGGTTACTCCTGACTAAGAGCTCAGAAATTGCCCCTGGCTTGGGGGGGCCATATAGGACGCTGGGGAATCTAACCTCGGTCCTTTGTTGGCTAGCGCTTGCAAGGCAGACACCTTACCTCTAGCACCACTCTCGTGCCCCCATTCTTTGATTTTTGATTGAAGAATATAGATTAGTTACATATAACATGATTATTGATAGAGATGTTTCTGCCTGATTTTTCTCATATCCCTCTGTTTCTTTTATTTCTTTCTACAGCTGATATAATATTTTTTGTTCTTTTTATTTCTTTCTCATTTTTGGTCTTTCTACTATAAGCTACATATAGGCTACATAAGTCTTTTTCAGGTTTATTGTATTTTCAGCCTCTGGTGCATAAGTGATTCATTATAAATAATTGTATTTATAATTTTCTTTATGGTGCACATTTTGTTGACACATATTCTAAAATAATTTCTTTATGGCCCACTCATTCTGTATTTTGATTGTTGAACACTTGTTAAAAAATTTGTATTGGCCCCGGGAGACAGCATGGAGGTAAGGCGTTTGCCTCTCATGCAAAAGGTCATCGGTTCAAATCCCGGTGCCTCATATGGTCCCCCCGTGCCTGCCAGGAGCAATTTCTGAGCATGGAGTCAGGAGTAACCCCTGAGCACTGCCGGGTGTGACCCAAAAACCACACCAAAAAAATTTGTATTGAGACCATTGTAAATTACAAGTCGTTCATAGTTGTATTTCAGGCATATAGTGACAGTGTATTAGGGCCATTCCTACTACCAGTGTTGACCTCCCTCTACCAAAGTTCCCAGTATGCATCCCCTAGCCTACCAGTGTAACAAGTCCATTTTAAATTTAGATTGTTATAGTTTGAGTCTTTTGATTCTATTGTCGTTGACTTTGGTTTGGGTATTTAGTTCTGACCTTATTTTTATTTCCCCACCAATGCACTGAGACTACTTGATACTTGGGTCCCATTCACTTTTATTTTTCCTTTGGGTCCCATCCACGTTTTTCTTCCCAATTTGTAGAAAGACACTGAAATATGAGATAAAACAAAGTAATTAACTCCCAAGTTTCTATGAAAAAGACAGGAGCCCCTATCTAGAAGATACAAATAATTAAAAAAAAAAAAGTGTGACAGTGACAGGTTTTGTTGTTGTTGTTGTTGTTTGCATTTTGCTTAGGCACAGCAAACATTGCTGAAATTAGAAAGGAAATATCCTTGGCCTAAAAAAGAGGTGTTTCTAGGCATGAAGCATATTGTCATAAGACCAACTACAGACTCCAGGCATATTCATTGTCTGACCCCAAGGTCTTTCTTCATGGTCCCAGAAAGTTCTATTTGATTGTGGTTATAAGTTAGTCTTCTATAATTAGAGATCTTGTTTTTTGCATAGATCCTAGGTTGAAGCTGGGGTGCCACTGAGCATCTTCTGATTTAATCTCACCATTAGGTGTCAAAGCAGGGAAACCTGCCCTTAAAGCAAGTTGTTGTTTCATGGCCTTCAGGGTGTCATATGAACCTACGATGGAGCAAATCAGTGCTGGTCAGCATTAGGGCCTTCCCATGTTGAAGTTTGACTCCTGATGCTGGTACAGAAAGCCATGC
>PVKC010040696.1:0-12294 GCA_004027635.1 Crocidura indochinensis | reverse complement strand
TCCTGGATTCTTGTGAAATGTAGATCTTGTAGAAAGAATTAAAGATTATAGCTTATTTTTCAATTTCTATTTAATGTTTATTCAATTGTTCTCAGAAAGAAGTTCATAATAGTAATAACTATGGAAGAAAACTTTGTAGAACTCTTGGGCTGTCCATTATAGTACTTTCCATTATGGCAACTTGACAAGGCTTCTTTTTTAAATTACTTTATTTAAACACCATGGTTACAAGTTTGTTCATAATGTAGTTTTCCCCACAATTACAAAGTTGTACATGATTGAGTTTCAGTCATATAATGTCTGACACTTTTCACCAGTGCATCCACCAGTGTCTCCAGTTTCCCTTCTGCCTGGTCACCTGCTTGCCTCTGTGACAGATATTTTTCTTCTCTCTCTCCTCTCTCTCTTTCTCTCTCTCCTCTCTCTTCATACGTCTTTTAGATACTATGGTTTGCATATCATGACTTCATTTTCCCTAACAGCTGTGTAGTAGCACATTGTGTACTATAGTACACTATAGATGTACTATAGTTTCTTTACTTATTTATCTATTTTCGAGCTCTTGGGTTGTTTCCAGAATCTGAATCTTAATAGAATAGTGCTGCAATGAATATAGGGATGCAGAGGACTTTTCTATATTGTAATTTTGGGCTCTGAGGGTATATTCCTAAAATTCCTGAAATTCCTGGGTCATATGGAAGCTCAATTTCTAGTTTTTTTTGTTATTTACAAATAATAATTTTATTATTTTTTCCAAAAAGGCTGGATCAATCAACTTTCTCACCAGCAAATGGGAGTCTCCCTCCCCATAGCCACACCAGCACTCGTTGTTCTTGTTATTTGTGATGTGTGCCAGCCTCTGTAGTGTGAGATAATATCTCACGGTTGTTTTGATTGCATCTCTCTGATGATGTGGAGTATTTCTTTATGTGCCTTTTGGCCAACTGTATTTTTTCTTTGAGGAAATGTTTATTTCTTCTCTCCATTTTTGAATGGGGTTGGATGATTATTTTTCTGACTAATTTCTACCACTGCCTTATGTATCTTAGATATTAACTCCCTAATCAGATGGGTATTGAATGAATAGTTTCTCTCATTCTATGGGTAGTCTTTATATCTTAGTTACCATTTCCTTTGAGGTACAGAAGCTCCTATTTATTGATCTTTGCTTCTACTTGCTTGTCCAGTGATCTTTCATCCTTGAAGATGCTTTTAACTTAAGTGTCATAAAGTGTTCTGCTTATATTTTCCTCTATGTACCTTATGGTTTCAGGTTTACTATCAAGTTCTTTAATCCATTTTGATTTGAATTTTGTGCACCATGTTAAAGAGAAATTCAAGTTACTTTTGGTGAACGATAGCTGACTAGTTTTTCTAACACCATTTGTTGAAGAGGCTTCCCTTGCTCCAATTCATATTTCTTGCTCCTTTATTAAAGATTAATTGACTTGAGGACCAGTCTCAGAATATTCAAGTGTATCCCATTGCTCTGAGGGTCATTGCAATCCTATGCTCTTTTATATGCTTTATAGTATAGTTTGAAGTTGGGGAAAGTGAAGCTTTCCATCTTTATCCCATAGATTGCTTTAGCTATTTGTGGAGGTTTATTGTTCCATATGAATTTCAGGCATGTATGATTTATATGTCATGAGTATTCTTTTTTTTTTTTTTTTTTTGGTTTTTGGGTCACACCTGGCAGTGCTCAGGGGTTACTCCTGGCTCCATGCTCAGAAATTGCTCCTGGCAGGCACGGGGGACCATATGGGGCACCGGGATTCAAACTGATGACCTTTTGCTGAGAGGCAAATGCCTTACCTCTATGCTATCTCCCAGGCCCCTGTCATGAGTATTCTTATTGGAACTGCATGAAATCTTTACAATGCTTTGGGATGTATTGCCATTTTAATTATGTTAATCCTCTCCATCCATGAGCAGGGTGTTCCAATTTCCTTATGTCCTCTTTATTTCTTGAAGTAGTGTTTTGTAGTTTTCTTTGTACATGTCTTTCACCACTTTAATTTAGTTGATTTTAAGGTACTTGATTTTCTGAGGCAGAATTGTGAATGGGATTATCTTTCTAAATATCTCATTCTTTTCTTTCATTATTTGTATGTACAAAAGCCATGAAGTTTTTATATTAATTTTGTATCCACTTTACTATACTATTTACTATTGTTTCTGACATGATTTCTTAACTCTAAGATTGACTGCCTAACAACCATTTATTCTAAAAATTGCTACCTTCATTTTATTTTATGCAATAAGCTCTTGGTTCAGCTTTGTTTTCAATAAAGTTCTATGTGTTATTAATCATGAGTCACATTCTCTTGATTGATGTCTTTTCCTTGTCAAATTAAGAGGGCACCCCTCTACCATAGTAAAGACCACCCTCAGTTTTCTCTCCTGGAACCAAAGAATTAGGATGAGTATTGGGGTCCTCTTACAATGGAATTCTCAGTACACTGTTTCTTGCTCCCAGAATTCTCTGATTTATCCTAGATTCTATTTTTCCTGTCCTAGGTATCTGCATTTCCTCTGATTCCAAAAGCCTTCTATTTTAGCCCCTAACATAATTTCCATCCCTGTGTGTTTTGTGTGATTTTCTTTTATTCTCTAGTCTATCAGTGTTTATTTTATTTGCTCCTAACTAAAGAATTTCTTTCTTTTCTTTTTTTTATTTTAATATTTAAACTTTCCCTAGACAAGGAACTTCCAACTTCGGACTCCCATATTTCATTTATGTAATAGAATAGAAAAAAAATCTGATTTTAAGCTATTGGTCCTTCCCCCAATTCCCAGTTCCTTAAATCCAAACCAATGAGGCTTCTTCATCAAGATGTGCAGTGCTACAACTCACATTGCAAACCCATTGGGTTTTTCCAAGCATCATTCTTCCCCCTCCCCCCATAAGCATCATTCTTTAGTATTTTTTTTTTTTTTGGCTATTCCTGGCAGTGCTCTGTTCTTAGAAATCAGGCTTGAGGACCATATGGAATGCTGGGAATTGAACTCATAAATGTGCTATCACTGTGGCTCCCACCTGAGCTCTTTGGATGTTGTAGCTCTTCACTGAGTCCTAAATTAGACAGTGGCCCCTTTCCATAGGGACCTGCCATCTAGCATGGGGTGAGAGATGTCTTTTCTTTGTGTGTTAAGTACAGAGTTAGGAATTCCAAGAGGGAAGTCCCCCCCAGCTCAGGGCTTCAGGAAAGGCTTCCTCAAGGAGATAATGACTGTCCAGGCAGAACCTTAAGATAGGATTGAGGATAAAATACATGATACCAACAACAGAGACTGTGTGAAAAATAAAACTAGTGGCACTACAGACTATGACCTGGATTGGACAAACTAATTTGCCTGGAGCCTAGAGTTGGTCTTATGCCAACTTCAGGGTAGGGTATCCTTGTATTTAGGCTAAGGCTTTTCCTTCCCATGTCTCCCATATTTTGGTGGGCCTATGCAAATGATAATTACCACTCTAAGACCATTTTTACTGTGCTCCTTTGACTCTAAACCTTAAAAAAACACACTTAAACTTTTCTTTATTTTTTAGATTTTTTTAAAAATATATATTTTATTTAAGTAACATGATCATAGTTGGGTTACAGTTATAACCAGAACACCCCCCTTCACCAGTGTAACATTCCCCCCTCCCCCTTCCCATCCCCTGTCTGTGTTCGAGACAGGCATTCTACTACAGTTATTTATTTTTAAGTTCAGTAAGTTGTATTTTTTTTTCCTTAAAGGATATGAGTAAAAAAAATATAGTAAAGGTGTGATAGCGGCAATTGCCGTTGCTTGCATAGGTCCAGAAAAATGGGGAAAATGGAAAAAAATTCTTGACCTGATTACAAAAAGGCCTCACCCCAGAAGATTTTTGGCATAAGACTGACTCTGGGTTCCAGGCATATCAGTCCGTCCAACCCATGTCATTCTCTGTGGTCCCGGTGAAACTTTTTCACACTTTAGCTATTGTTGGTATCAGATTCTTATATTTAAAGACTCTGGATTTTGTGTATTTCTTTCATCGATATCAGGCTGATGTGGAGCATCCTCTAGTTTCAGCATACCATTAAATGTGGAGTGATCGGCCCTGCATGCAGACTGTTGCTGAGTCCTCTGGGTGTTGGGAGCACTCTTTGGAGTAAGTCAATGCCAAAGCAGTGGTAGGTCTTCCTTGGTAGAGGCTTGGATCCTGGTAATGTTATAGACAATTGTGGTTGTTTCCATAGATGGTATCCATTGTTCAGGTCACACTTAAACTTTTGAGCTTAACTTAAACTAATATGCATGTGCATGGAAATGTAAAAAACTACTATGCCTTCAAGTTTAAGGAGTTACATAAATTTTATGGCTTTAGATTGCTTGGTGTACTACTAAGAAATGTTATAATGTACTACAATCTGGGGACTTGAAGGACAAAGTAATTGTACATGGGTTCGGTTTTATTTTTCTTGATGTTCTTTGACTGTAAGATCAAAATTAAGGCATCAACAGGGGGATTTCTTCTGAGAACTCTGTTTTTGGGTGATTGCCCTTTCACTGTAACTTTACTTTGTCCTCTTTCTTTGCATCATTGTTCACATAATTAAAAAAAAAGAGGATTGAGGTTGAGATCTGACAGTGACTGGCTCTTTTTCCATTGTTTGCTTTTTCATGATCTGAAATATTCTTAGTTCCTGCTGGAAAGCAAATGATATCATTAGAGCCTTGAACTAGTTTTTGTATTGACTCCTGTATCCTAGGAAGGAAACAAGGCATGCTAGAGAGTTGTGCACAGGCATCTTTTGAATAAGGATCCCTCTGGAGGAGGTGACTATAGCTCCCCTGGTCCTCAACCTCATCTCAGTTCTGGGAAGTGTTCTCTCTTCTTGGTTCGCTGGATCACCCTCTGTTCTTTTTTATAGGTTGAATAGCCAATATTAGGTAGACTCCTTATCACTCCTCCAGTACTCTCCAGTGACCTTGCTCCTCCTGCTTCCACATCCAAACTGAGTTCAGTTCCCTCTTCTTGTTCTCATAGGGCCCTCTGCAGCCTGTTATCTCTGTACTTTCCACCAAAGCTGGATAGACTGAACATATAAAAAGACAATGAGTCTAGTTCAGTTTGCGTTTTAGATAAACAACATATTAAAAAGGGCATTAGCATATTACATGCTACTTTGTACACCCTTGTAGTTTTTAATGGTTCTTTGCTACTCTGTGAATTAGATGCACTGGGCAGTCTGCCTTTTTATTTGATTACCTTATGTTATATACGGTGCTTTTATTGTGGGTTCTCTCACTTTCCTCATTCCCATCTCTGTAGACTAGTTCTTCTATCTCTTTACTAAGTATAATCACCCTCTTGCTTTCCTCTGTCCCTTTCATTTCTGGCTACCAATTTTCTTCTTTGTATCTCAGTAGAACTGTATTAGATAGAGTTCTCAACCCCTTGTGGACACATCTCCTGCTTCTCTGTAGGCTACTACTATGAGCAAGGAATAATTTCCCCTTCTGTAATTCTTCTAATATCAGGCAGTCTAGAACTGAGAAGTAACTCTGCTATTGGCATGGAACCGGGAAAGATTTTATTCAAAGACACTGTTGATTCCTGCTTCTAACTTCATTATGTCTTAGGTCCCGGATACTTAGAGGGTTCACATAATCACCACCACTAATCTCTGTAATAATCTATGAGGTAGGTTAATAGGATCCTCATTATGAGATTATTATTATTCCATTATACAGATGAGGAAACTGAGCTCAGAAAGGTTAATTATTAGATACAAGTAGTACAGCTGTGATTTAGGATGGGACTTGGAGCTAGCAACTTGCTCTTCACATTTTCTGCCTGCTCTTCACATTTACATCTCTGATAGTATGTTGATATGAGGGCCACGGACTCTACGTGAATGTATCTTAGGAGTCACCTCATCCCCTCTAGCCACTTGGTTAGCATTGCTAGGCTTAAGTTTTTGGTGTATACAATATTTTGGGGGATCTTTTTTATTTTATTTTTTGGGAAACCATATGTGGTAGTGCTTTGGAGTTTCTATTGGTACAGTTGGGGGATCATTCAATGTCTGGATTGAAACTGGGACTCCTGTTTATAGAGTATGCAATGGTGTGCATACTAAATGCCTCACATACCGTATTACCAACACTAGGTGAGTGGATCTGAAGCAAGGTAGGTCTGAAGAATTAATAAACCAAGACAGTCATGAGGGAGAAAGTCATGGAGTCAGGTGTCTTCTCATTTCATGGTTTCTGAGCCCACCAAACTGAAAATTTTCTTTATTTACCAGTTTAAACCCCAACCAGACAGGTAAGGGTCGAATGAGCAAAAGAGTTAATTTAGTCTAGGTGGACTTTTGCATGTCAAAGACATGAGTGAAAAAGAAAAAGAAGGCTGGGAAATGCTGTTGTTTTGGGTAAAAGCAGAGTATAATCTAACGTACTGAGGCCCTTTGAACCATCTCCCAAGTCTAATTCCATAGCCCATTAATTCTAATTAAATGGAAAAAGCTTTTGGTGGTGTTGACAATTGAAATCAGATCCTCACCCATTCAAATTCTGTACCATCCAATTGAACTACAGAGAGAAGTGATCACTTATGTAGATTCTGAGTTTACTCCATTTTACTGTTGTCTTACCTCTTCACCTCTTTTTTTGCAAAGTCTCAATTCTGGGTGTGCTTTATGAAGGCATAGCTTGAGTGGGTGCTCTGAGTACCTTAAACCTAGACAGCTATTAAGAGGAGTTGCTCCCAAAGCATTGGAGCCTGGACTTGCTCTGCATTCTTGAAGAGTGGGAAGCACAGACACCTGTTTTCCATTCATTCAGCCTCTGCTAATTGCCAAAGTTGTTTGTACCCAGGGCTCAGGTTGAACTCTCACACCCATACTGAGTCCCTTCTTTTTCCCTATCTACTATTGTCCTTGCTTGTATGATTGAAGGTTCATAGAGTTGGCCTTTGGTTAGCTGTCAGAACCCTCAAATAACTCTCTCCTAGGAGGAAAAGGAGGTGAAGAAATGTTAGAGATTTAACCAAGCTCATAGTGATTTGAGTTAGCTGGAACTATAGCTTGAGAAATGAAACAAATGTTCTAGAGAGCATGTATGGGTTGGTTTGGGTTATTGGAACAAGGAGTACAGAGGCTCCACTTGCTCTGATCCAACCCAGGGTAACAGTCTGAAGCAGGGGATCCTCATGGATTAAGAAAAGAAGACAAATGGAATGTGAACCAACTGTCTTCCCAGTTTGATATTTTTGTTGATAGGGGTGGGTGGTGGGTGAGTGTAGGGAAGCCTTAGTTAACAGACGAAAGTACTTATCTAATGACAATCAAGTCTAGATAGGTCTCTAATCAAGCCTAGGTGGGTCTTTACATCTCCAAAGGGGTGGGTAAAGGGAAGATGAAGCTAAGGCAAAGTCCTGTTTTGGGGAAAGTAGGGTGTGTGCTCTGTGTATTTAACTGCAAGGCAGATGTAAACCCACATCTGGGAGAGCAGAGTTAAGTCTCATAAATTTAACAGCTTGGATATCAATCAGGCTGTTCTCCTAAACTGACTCAGGCACATAATGGACACTCCAGAGTGCTTGGTTTATCATATTTCTGATAAACTAATAGAGGGGGGGACCAGATGAAGGTTGGAAGATAATCAGAAGGCAAAACTGAAAGGTATTTCACCATAAATTGAGATGTAGAGGGGAAAGTTTTTGAAGTCTAATTAGGGCCTGAAATTGGACAAATCTCTCTAAGTTGGTTCTCCAACTGGAGCCTTCTGTATCCATTGGTTTCTCTGCTAGGACATGTTGCCTCTACCCTGGCTCAAAGCTCATTATTCATAGTGGCTGCATCATGGCTCTGCCTCTTCACTCCTTTAAGAAGATTAATACTTGCAAAGTCCCTAAAGGGAAGCAAATTCAGTCTTTGCCACAGTCAGCGCTGCTTCAGTTTTTGTAGGCTCAGCTCAAAAATGTTCCTATTTTGGGGCAGGCTCCCAAGATGTGCTCAGGGACTTCGAGGGCCATTCTCAGCAATTCTTGTGTTGCTTGTTTTTGGGGGGTGGGGTGGGGGAGGAGGCAACATTTTGAAATGCTTATGGATTATTCTTGGCTCTGTACTCAGAAACACTTGTGGCAGTGTTCTGGGGACCATATGGGATGTCGGGGATCAAACCTGGGTCTATCACATGCAAGCAAATGCCTAACCCTCTGTTTTATCTCTTGTCCCATTCCCAGCCATTCTTAGTCAAACTGACTGTTCTTACAAAGCAGTTTAGTACAAGAGCTCAAGGATTCTTTTGCTTCTAGACTTTATGGTACCAGAGATAATCAGGTCCATACTCAGTGGTGTCTTGGGGATAATGTTTAAGTAGTGCTAGGCCTGGACCTCTAACTCCTGTACTGTCTCCCTGTACCCACGGAGGCATGTTTTTATGTCTTTCTGCTTACAAGGTTGCACAGTGTGGTGTGAAGGGAGCTGCGATAGGACATATTCTGCAGGCCTGACCATCCTGAAACATGTCCCAGGCCCACCCACCCACATCTCAGCATGGAATGAACTATGTACCTGAAAAGAAGAAAGTTTGGGACTTGCTTAACCAAAGTTACTGACAGCTTTTTTTCCCTCCACATCTCAAGATGTGATGAATTTGGGGGTTACCATCTTCTTAACTCCTTGCTTTCCAAGGAGGTTCAGGGGTTTAGAATGAGGCAATGAGACAAACACACAAGAAATTTTAAAACTTTAGGATCACCAGAGAAGCCATTAATTAACTCACAAGTTGGCCAATCGTTTAATATATCTTTGCTACTGCACTTTGGTTCCTAGCATGTGAGCCATTGTTTTAGGGTCTCAAACTCAATTTACCTGCGGGCTGCAGGAGGCAAAGTCGGGGTGATCCTTGAGTGAAAAGTCAGTAGTAAGCCTTGAACATTGGGGGTTTGACCCAAACAACTAAAACAAAACAAAAAAGATTTCTCTAGGGCAGGGCCACAAAATGTTGTACGGAGAGTCGTTTGCGGCCCTTGGACCGTCAGTTTGAGACCCCTGGAACTTTAAGTTAATAGAGACTTATGGACAGTAAGTACATCAAAATCCAATGGGTATATATTTCACACAGCAAATCAGCAGGAAGCCTTATCATTATAAAATCAAAACAGTTTTCTATTTTATTTTTGCCATGTTGCCCTTTACATTAAAATAAAAACCCTAAATACTTTTATTCTATTCTTTTCCTGAGTGCATTTTACCTGTCCTATAATCTATTCGATTATTTACTGGGTATATTTTTGCTTGTCTCATCATATTCTAAAGACCTAAACTGTTTTACCCAGTGTATTATACCAACCTTGGAGTTATGGCTAGAGTGATATTTTTTCATATCTTGGAGTGACTTTAGAATCTGAGGAATTTTCTCCTCTTCCTTCTGAATCCCAACCTGTTTGTATATGGAAAATCATACTTTTCTTCAGGAATTTGATTATTAAAATATAACTGCTATGTCTGAAAGGTAGTACAGAGTTTGGGGCACATGTTTTGCTGGTAGAGAATCCTGAATTGAATATCACAGTATTATATGTATCACATGCACCACAACACTGATGGTGTTTCTCTGTTGTCCCTGACACTGCAGCACCCACATAGATCTATATTCTAAGACCCTAGCATTCAACTACTTGATCTGGTTGACTGGGAAAAGCTTCCAGATCCTCTGAGACAACCTGTGATCCCACATCCCCCAAATAACTCCTGCTGTGTATGTAACTAAGAATGTAGTGAGAATCTTTCTTCGTTTAAAACAATTACAAAAGTTTTGACTGATTGTAGTAGAAAATTTGGGATAGAGAGAAAAACACAAATCAGGAGATAAACATCACCCATATTGTTATAATTTGCTACAACTGTAGTCAAGGTTTTGCTCTCATCTCCACATGCGTATTGTTTAGTTTACAGTAAAGAATAGTGCTAGTCAGTTTAAAAGCAAGACTTCTGAGACTGCTTAGAAGTTACTCCCAGAAGTGTTTATGGGTTCAGACAGTGTTGAGGGTTGATTCCTGGGCTTCTTCATACCAAACATACATTCTTGCCTATTGAGCTATCCCTCCAATTCATCTTCCCGTACCCTTTAGTTAAGTTTGTGCTTGCTCCAACATTTTAATCTTGGTGTAACCCATCACATTTTATTTTATTATAATAATTTTGGGGGTTTTGAGCCATGCCCTCTGATGCTCAGGGGTTACTACTGGCTCTGTGCTCAGAAATCACTCTTGGTAAACCATGGGACCATATGGGATGCCAGAGATATAACCAGGCCCATGATTGGTCAGCTATATGTAAGGCAAAAATACCCTACAGCTGTGCTATTGCTCTGGACTTATTTTTCTTTTCCAAAAAATTCTTCATCTCCTCTCCAGCCATCTGATGCTTGAGTTCTTCCCATGCTTCCTCAAAATCAGATCAAATATACAAATATGATTTGTGCATCAAGTGGGAAAGCTAGCAGCTGTACTCAGTACCACTAAAGAATCTAGCCTTGGCCAAGGACAGCACTGGAGTCCTATTTTACCTAATCTTATGATACATGCACACTGTCATTATTAATGCCTCCCACAGACTGGACCAATACTTCACATACTGTGTCCTTCTTTGCTTGTCAATACATCAAAAAGCAATATTATACTCAGATCCAGCTGGTTGTTCAAAACTCTGTAGAAATTCTCCCAGATTCAGTTTTCTGGTTTTTGTTTTTAACTATCCACCCTAATTTTCTTTAATTTTGTTATTTTTATTGGATTAGATGGGGTCACAAACTTAGTTTTGTTTTATCCAGGGATTGGGGTTGCCTTATTGCAGATCCCAGTAGTATTCAGGATCATATTTAACAATGTGGGGTGCTGCTGGGATTCAAACTTGGGCCTCTTACTTTCATGGTAGGTGCTCTACCACTCAGCTGCACCCTTAGACAGTTTTTGTTTCTTAAAAACAGGCATTGCAGACAAGAATTTAACCCTGAACGTGAGTAGTAAATGAGTTTCCATGTCCACCTTCACAGTCTTTTTGTGTGTTACTTAACAATTGGTACTTACCTCTCTTTCCACTCTTCTTTTTTTCTCTTCCCTTAAAGATGTGGACCTCATAGAATTCCCTGAACTATCTCTAATTTTCTGTCTTGGAGTCCTCTGGAGGTTACTTCAGTTATCATTTGTCAATCTGGGACTACCAAGATTTTGCTCTGAGATATTTTTCCTTGACCTTCTAATCTCAACTTTGACTCTCCTATGTCTCAGTCAGCTTCACAGTGTTCAAAGTTGGAATTAATTATTTCTCTTCCCTCACCCATCCTCCTGGATCTCTAATGGGTTAATTTCCATCTGAGGGTTTCTTTCTTTTCTTCCAGGTCAAAATTAAGTTTGATCAAAAAATTCTGTGTAGTTAGTTATAACAAATTTCCAAAAATGGTGGCCATCACTATTTCTTTAATATCAAAATGTGGGAATAAAATATATGGATTTGTTTTTTCTTATTTGTTTGCTTTTGGTATTGGTGAATGAATGAGACTACTGATTATTATTATTATTATTATTATTATTATTATTATTATTTTGTTTTTATTTTTTGGGTCACACCCGGCAGTGCTCAGAGGTTACTCCTGGCTCTATGCCCAGAAATCGCTCCTGGCAGGTTCGGGGGGCCAATTGGGATGCAGAGATTCAAACCACCATCCTTCTGCATGCAAGACAAACACCCTACCCCCATGCTACCTCTTTGGCCCGACTCTGTTGATTATTACCAAGACTTATACCCTTTTCTTTTTCCAGCAAGATCAAGTTTGCTCAAACTGTTCCTTCTCATACCCCCTTTATAATTATAAAAAGATAATTGTCTTACATAACCATTTTATCGTGGTTTTTAATATTTTTAAAAGCATAAAGAATGGAAAAAGCATTTTCAAATCTTTGTTATTTACTTTTTCACTCTCAGGGGTCTTTAAAACCTAAGAGAGTATCTGTTAACGAATTAGAATAAAACCACAGGATAATCACTTTCTGGGCTACCAGAGCAACATGAGTTGCTTTCCATGGTGAGAATGCTGAAAAGTTGCCACAAAATTAAACCAATTAGGATAATAAGGGGAGAAGGAGAAGATTAAATTTATTTCCATCTGATTTAACTTATTAATTTCTCAAGAGAGGACTTCCCCATAATTGACCTCCAGGTTGTAACCCATGAACCTCTTCTCTTTTCCATGTACTGGAATTTTTAAATTCACACATAAAGGCTAGTCATTTTCTTTTCTTTTTTT
>PVKC010040695.1:0-12282 GCA_004027635.1 Crocidura indochinensis | reverse complement strand
GCACCCAGTGACATTCAGGGGCTACTCCTTGCTATATGCTCAGAAATCACTCCTGGTTTGGGGGGATTATATGGGATGCCAGGGGATGGAAACACCGCCTGTCCAAGGTCATCTGCGTGCAAGGCAAATGACCTACACCTGTGCCACTGCTCTGGTCCCTATTTCCTGCTTTTATTTTTCTCATGAACTTCTTTTCCTTCAATTTTGTTTAATTGTTTCCAAAAATTCAGTTGATATTTTTCCTTGATTTTTTGGACAATACCCAGCAATACTCAGGGGTTACTTTTGGCTCTGCACTCAGGGATCACTGTGGTTGATGCTTGAGGGACCCTCTTAAACCCAGGTTGAACGTATGCAAAGCAAACACCCTACCTGCTGTACTATCTCTCCAGCTCCATGTTTTCAAGAAAATTAAACAAAGGCAAGTTTCTTGTTTACTATATATATATTTTTTTTCTCTCTGCTCAGTTCTTCAGGTTCTGAGAAGTGCTTAACATCCAACAGTCTACAAATGAAAAACTGGAATCAGGAGCCCAGAATATCCCCTATGGTTTTTGAAAAAAGAAAGTGAGAGAATTGGCATGGAGACCTGGAGTTGTGTGGCTTGTTTCTTCTACAGTCTCACCTTTACCTTTGCAAGCATCCTTTGTTGATTTTCAGGAGATCTGAAAATCACCAGAGAGTTCAGAAAGTGGAAGATAAAAGACTGAATTCTTGTGAGAATGTGATTTCTTCTGAAAGAGAGGGAGATATTTGGGCCTAACAGCATCTTTGTTCTTAGATCAGCGAAACCAGTCCCTTCATTGACTCTGGATTAATTAACTTAGCCCAAGGGAAAGACAAGATGAATAAGATTCTGTCCCCCAAAACACCCTTGTGACAAATGTCGAGTAGGTTTTAGTACTGAGAAAATCTGGGAAAGACAGCTCTCATCTGGCTACTTGGAAGGATGCAATAGTTAATCTCTGACCTTCCTTCCAGCAGGTCTTTTGGATGTAATGTGATCGTCCATCTTATGAATGTATTTGAGATCTTATCCATTATTTTGAATGGATTTTATTTACATGTGGATTTTTTCAGGGTATAAATAATCATACAGCAATGCCACTGATAGTAACAAGGGTTACTAATATTGTCATTACAGATATGATACTGTCCTTTGTACTTGAGTCCATTTGGAATTTGCTATGTGCAGATTTTAGAAATCAACTTAAGAGATCTTCTGTCTCTCTGAATATATTTGTTCACAGTTTAATTTCATCTTCAATGACAGATCTGCTTGAATTTGAAGCATACTGATTCGAGGTTCTCCTAAAAATAAATATTTGCCTTATTAACATGCTTGCTCATTTTCTAATTGCTCTCTCAATATCAGAGCCCTTTCTACAGCTGAGGTTTGTGCAACTTTTATAGATCTTACTTTACTTCTAATTACATGTGTTCTTCGTTTGCAGCTAAAAGTAACTCTTGTCACCCTCCCTGACAAATTTGATCCATGACACTTTAATTATTATAATTTATTTTCCCTGCAAATGCAGCAAAATGTCCACATGTATTTTTGTTAGGCCAACTCCTCACTCAAAGAAATGACAATTTGTATTTAAAGGGAGCAGGCTTTTAATTGTGACCCCTCTATGTGTCCTTTAAATAGTTGACTTCCTTCCCTCCTTTCTCACTGAGGGGGGGACTAGGTGGTGTCAGGACAATAGTATTCTTCAGAGGGAAAAAAAAACCTGAATTAATACCAGATACTCAGTAGAATCTTGAGAGCTGCAGTGCATTACTCTTCAACAACCTGAAACAGTCAAATCTTCTAAGCTTTAGACTTGTAGATTCCTTGTCATTAAAATGGACATATGGATAGTATGTTCGATAGATCAGTCCCTGGCACTGACATTATATGCTGTGTGAACTCTAGCAGCTCAAGAATAGCCATTGCTTGGTTGCTTTCTTGGTTCTTGGTTGCCATGAGGCCCCTGGCCCCCATACTTTTTAAATTTTTTCCTTCTGATCCCACTACAATGCTCACTATTAGAATATTTTAGTGTCTTAATTTTAATATGTCTGTTTTAATGTCTTAATTTTAATATATATAATAAGTCTTTAATCTTTTTGTTCACAATGGTTCTTGGAGATATAAATGGGTTTTCTTAGATTCACATTACAGTGCTATATCATATCAGACTCCAAACAGAGTGCTCTGTAAGATAATGTCTTGACAAACATTATACTCTATTAATTTTCCATATGATTATGCCTGATAATATGATCTAATATTTATGTTCCCAGAAAACACTAGAATAGGCAACTGTATGCCATAGACTCTTACTATAGTGCTCATTCATTATGTTTTTGCACATTCTTTTCTTTTCTTTTCTTTTTTTGAATTTTGGGCCACACCCGGTGATGCTGAGGAGTTACTCCTGGATATGAGTTCAGAAATCGATCCTGGCTTGGGGGATCATAACGGACACTGTGAGATCGAACTGTGGTCCATCCTGGGTCAGCCATGTACAAGGAAAACACCCTACTACTGCACCACCACTCCGGCCCTTGAAATTTATTTATTTTTATTTATTTATTTATTTATTTATTTGGTTTTTGGGTCACACCCGGCAGTGCTCAGGGGTCACTCCTGGCTCCATGCTCAGAAATTGCTCCTGGCAGGCACGGGTTCCATATGGAGCACCGGGATTCGAACCGATGACCTTTTGCTTGAAAGGCAAACGCCTTACCTCCATGCTATCTCCCGGGCCCCTGAAATTTATTTTTAATTCAAACTAGTTTACTATTATATGATAATGCCCATGTTGTAAGCTTGCTTTCAGGAAAGGAACATGATGCTAAAGACCAATGCAATACTTCATGGTGCAGACTCTTTTTACAGTGCTCATTACCATTTTATTTAGTATTATAGACCTGATAATTCTGTTTGTTTTAAGGTTGTTCCATGCACAATCTAACCCATGAAACCCGTTTTCAGCCAAGTTTATCCTCACCAATGATGATTTGCCTAGGAATTGGAAAACCTTTCCATCGGACCTGCTGCTTTTATTTTTTAAGCTCTCTGACCTGCCACCTGCATCAATTTTTCATCTGAAACCTATGGATTTATTTTTATTGCTTGTGTGTGTGTATGTGAGTGTCTGTGGTGGCTACCTCTATGTTTGTCTAATGCCAATCTGTATTGTGCATAATGTCTATCTATATTGTATATAGCTTCAATCTAATCTTCATCTAAGTTCCAGAAGAGGAAATGGGGACTCACCAAACAAATCCTATGCAGTTACTTAACAATGTGCTTGCGAGTGAAGTGGATTGTGTCATAAGTCAACATGTACTATCAATTGAAATACAACCTCAGATCTCAGACTCTGGTTGCATTTGGATATGGAATCTAATATTTTAAAGGCAATGAAAATTAAACATGGAGATCAAGGTGGACCCTCATCCAATGCCACAATCTTCTTATAAGCAATAGAACTGGTTAAAGTGATTCTGGAGGTAAGGCCAACTAGCATAGGAAAAGGTGATCCTGCAAAGAATAAGCTCTGATTTCAGCGTCTGGAAAGGAAATAAAATGCTGTTCTTTACCACCTGGTTTGGATGTTTCTAAGGCATGCCCAGGAGCTAGCATTGCAGCCATCAAGCCTGGTGTGATGAAACCTTTCTGGTCTTGTTCCCAAAGATCCTATGTCATCTTCTACTGTCATCACCTCACTGTCTCAGATTTAGATCTTACTAAAGTCTCCAAAATAAGAAATAAATGGACAGGTAAAATGTTAAGTGAATTGAAGTGAAGGGTTTTATTGGGGGATTTTTTATTAAAATTTTTTGTGTTATTTATTTTGTTTTATCTCTGGACCCTATTGTTTAGTTGTTTAGTTGTTGTCTTTATTGTTGTGGTGCTTTTTAAAAAATTTTGTCTATTCTTGTTATGCTTTTCTTTATTTTTCCCTTTCTTCTCTTAAATTGATAAGTATAGCCTCTAGAAGGACTCCTCTCAGTTTTTTTTGGCTTATTTTGCCCCCCCCCCTTTATTTCTTTCCTTCTAACAGAACCACATAACTTGAACCATTTTGTTTTGCCTCACAAATTGGAGGTGAAATAATGGAAGGTGCAAAGACTAAACAGTCATATGAATATTGAGTAGAAATAAAAAAATGATCAGTCTTAAACACCAGATCCAAAGCCAATAACAACAGAATCGATACTCAATCTACAACAAGCTAGACACAGAAGGGACCACTTATACTCGTAGCCTGGGGGGCAAAAGAGGGGGATCTGGGATGCATGCTGGGAACAGGGATGGAGGGAGGACAATATTGATGGTGGGAATGCCCTTGATTCAATCACACTATGTACCTAAAATATTACTGAGAAAGATTTGTGGTCAAAATAAAAATTATTTAAAAAAAACATTTTTTTTGCCTTTGGGCCACACTGAGTGGTAATTCGGGATTACCTGGTAGTGTTGGGGTGGGCTTTTGGGGTTCTAGGACTCAAACCTGGGTCAAATACATTCAAGATTAACTGCACCCCTTACCCATTCATTATTCTCTCACTCCAGCCTGCCATCAAGTTTTCTCATTTAACTCTTTATTTTTCAACCCGTTCTCTTCTTCTACCAGTATGTTTTCTTCTTTAACTTGGAGTGCAGTTTCCAGATGATTTAAGTTAGTCACTAACCCTCCAGTCCCCCAAATTCTTTAGCATGGTACCTATAGCCCTGAAAAGCAAAGCAATTTCTCAACAAATCCATGGACGTTCTTTATCTTTATTGTACTGTGTGGAGAATGGGAACTCACCAAGGTTGAGTGGCTTGACCATAGGTATGCATATAGAGTAGACAGAGCTAAATTATTCTGCACAAAAAGACTCCTCCTAAGAAGTATTCTAGATACAGTTGGGAGGGATGTTGGCACACTGGCACTGGGTGTGGTCAGTAACATTATACAACTGAAAAATCGCTATTAACAGTAGTATAAATCACTGTGCCTAACAACAAAAATTGTAAAGGATGATACTTCCTCCCAAGCATTATACATTATATGATTTTTTTTATATAAAGATGATTTTGTGCTATTTAGATAAAGGACAGAATTGATATTGAGTGATGAATGTAACCCTGCCAGATTCCATTGATGCAAACGAGCAAGTATTTGATATGCCAAATGAAACAGTGAGAGAACTGCCAATCATATCCTTATTGTGGGAGGGGATTTCTGGGGGTAGGAGCCTAACTGCCTTTTTGTCTGAAGCTGTCAGCCCCAGAATAACATTTGGATGAGTTTAGATGCTTAGTTTCCATTTAGATTTGTCATTTGGAAGTTTTCTATTGGCATCAAAAGTCACCTACAACTAGAGTCCGTTGTGGAATTCAAGTTATGCGACCCTGAAAAAAAATCATTTGATGTTATCAAGACTCAATTTTACCTTAACCAAAATGGGAATTTTAAAAGCACTGGAAGGTGACTTTATTGGCAGAAGTAAAATTTTAATGCCTTTTATAGCATTTTAGATGCAGGCATATTCTTGCATCTTAATACCCTTTACTTTTCAAATCAGAGTTTTCCACCCACAATGTACATACACTGATTAACTCTGGAGGCAGTTGTCGAGGTTAAATTGGGTGACATGTTTGCAGATGCATCTAGAATATTTTAGAATGCATTTGGCTTGGAAGGTTCTAGTGGTGATTCTTCAAGCTATATTTTTCCTATAACTTTACATGTAAAATGCTTTAAATGCTCACTAAAGTCAATTATTTTAAAACAAACTTTTAAGTTAAAAATTGATGTTTTCATTGAACAAGAAATTTTACAATTTTTTTTTTCTGAATTAAAATGATGATGCGGGGCTGGGTAGGTGGTGCTAGAGGTCAGGTGTCTGCCTTGCAAGTGCTAGCGTAGGACGAACTGCATATGGTACCCCCAAGCCAGGAGCGATTTCTGAGCTCATAGTCAGAAGTTACCCCTGAGCGTCAAAACGGTTGTGGCCCAAAAATCAAAAACAAATAAATAAAATGGTGATGCTTCTTTATTTAAGAAGTGAAGAAAAACAAATTTAAATGTCTATGATAGGTAACATTTTTGTTTATGGAAAATATATGCTCCAAATATTATGGTACACCATTTTCTAGTGCACAAATAAAAATAATACCGACTTTACCAAATAAATGACCTTCATTTCCCAAATCATGCAGTTTTTAGTACAACTTCAATCATCCTAAGAAAAATCCACATGTTTCTAAAGGTGATAACTGAATTTTCCAAGTGAATTTCAGGTAAACATTCTCTATCATTTTATTTTATAAGATAGCATGGAAATAAGATGGGAAATTGTGATAGGTTTTCCTTTCAAAGTTGCAAAAGAATTGAATAAAACTGGGCTAGAGAGATATCCTTGGAAATTGCTTTGAATGTAACCAATCCTAGTTCAATTTCTGGCATTGGATATAGTCCCATGCCAGAAATTATCTCTGGATGCAGAGCCAGGAGGAAGTCCTGAGCACCACCAAGTGTTGTTCTCTCCCTCAGCAAAACAAGCAAAATAAAAGGAGAAAACAAAACATCATTTTGGTTTAAGCACTTTTTCTGGAAAAAACAGAATGGCTTGACTGGCTAGATGAAATATAGTTTTCACAAGAATATCAACTTATTTGCCTAATTCTTTACAAATGTTATCAACTAATGTTCATTATAAAAAGACTTTTGAATCTATCACCCTGTGTCATTATTATAAAAAGTTAGTGTACCTTCTGCTTGCAACTCTGCCACTCCAGCTGAGGCTCACCTTTGATTGATGTCACTGAGCCTTCTCTGGAACAGAAGGCAGAGCCACTTCCTTCCTGCTACGTGCAGGCAACCTTCATATCTGCTATACCACAGCTTCTGGTAGTACAATGATTTGTGTTAGAAATTGGTGTTTGTGTATTAGAAAGACTTTAGCACTCTAAAAATACTTCTAGAGCTAAAGTAAAGAGCATGGACCTGTATTATTTAAATCCTTGTATCTAAAGAGATGCCAAACTTTGGAAACATTAAAATATTGCTAAAACTTGGATTCTGAAGATTTATTTGGAACTTAGTTCCATCTAAGTTCCTACGACTATGACCCTGAGGCAAAAAAGAAAGAGTATGGTGTCATCATTTTTTTTGTTTTTTATTAATATTTTTTATTTTCACCAAAGTGGATTACAAACCATTCACAGTAGTATTTTAGGTACATAGTGACATTGAATCAGGGGCATTGTTGTCCTCCCTCCACCTCTGTTCCCAGCTGACTTTCCTTAGGACTTATGCCTGGCTCTGAGCTTAAAAATTACTCCTGGTAGAGTTTGAGGGATCAAAAAGCGTGGTGATATAGAAACCCAGTTGATCTACCTTGTAAGTGTTCTTTCCACTATGATCTCTCCAGCCACATGTATGAATACTTTCTTAGAGCACTTTATTCCAGAAAACAGGCAATTACAGGAGAAAGCAGGGCAAAAAGGAGAAGAGATAACTACTGTAAGCATATGAAGCTACTTGTTGCATAGTGATCAATGGACAAACCCTGTTCTTAATCCAAGAAATCATACAAATGGAACTTGATAATGTCTACCTAGTTAAAGGAAGAACAAAGCATATATTTTTAATCATGTTCTTTTATCAAAAGTTACACTCTTATTTACAGACTACAGAGTCAAGATCATAGACAATCCCAAGTTGGATGGAAAATGGCCAAGACAAGACTTGATGGAGGCAAAATCAGTCTGAACCCTGAATTTAGCTTGTGTCAGTGCATAACTGACCAGAAATGATGGAGAGTGCAAAATAAAGGGCTAAATGGAACCTGATATAAGCTCCATCTTCCTGCTTGCCCTCTCAGTGTCCCCTAACTTCTCAACCTCAATGACTGAAGAGGTGAGAATAAAATCTATAAATACATTAGATAGTGTGTGGGTGGATTCATCATATTGGTTTGCACACTGCCTGGCACAAAATAGGCCTAAAAACCATGACGTTCATATCCTGTCTTTTCTCTTTTCAACACACAGAGCTCTGAATGTCTTTCTGAAGGTTGGCTTCCTCCAGATCCCCATGGGGACCTTCTGAAAGAACCTCTCACCTCACCCAGAAAGGAAACAGAACTGGAGGTTTATCAGAAGATAAAAGAAAGACCCACGTTCTGAGGCCAACAACACCACAAAAGATACTGGGTTTACTCTTTGGAGCAAAGGATGCAGCTTGATCTTTAAATAATGTTTTTTCTTTATTCATCAGAAACAAAACAGGATTAAAACTGATAGTCTTTTTTTAACATAAAGGGCTAGATCAAGAAAAAGAGAAAACATGTGCTGTGAGAGGGTCTCAGATATATGCCCATATCATTTTTAGTGTCTATATGTAATAGAATGTCAATGAGATTATAGGTGACACTACACTAGGTGAGTGTTAGTGCTTTTAAGTTCAGATAAAGTCATGCTCTGAATGTAGCTATTACTGGATGTTCTAGTCTGAGAGATAGGGACCCAATCATAACCAAGCTCCAAATATTGTAGGAAAATAAATTAAAAAATGGAAAAGAACAGGAAAATAGAAAAGGCTGTCTCTATTAAGCAGAACTGACATGTCCATTCACTGAGCCAACTGCTTGAGTTCATCACTGTTAGACATGTATGAGGCAGCAAGGACACAGAGATGAATAGGGCTCTTGTTGTCACTACTAAAACAGATGTGTACTAGATACTTTAAGATGGAAAGGAGAAATCTATTCTGTAGAGGTCAAACAAGAATTCAAAAGGAGATAAAACTCCAAATTTAGCTGGAGTTTAATCTCAGTGTTCATTTATTAGTCATCAGATAGTCTTACATAGCAAAGAAAACATTCTATTCAGAGATACAAGAATATGAAAAGACAATTTTTTTTATTATTTGGACGTCCCCACAGGCAAAGTGGGTTCTCATCCTTTGAACAGCACAGTCTTATTTCTTTTACAATTGCTTTCTTTAAGCACTGTGGTTACAGTATAGTTTATAATTGGGTTTCAGTCATAGGATGTGCACCTCCCTTCACCAGTGAATAGCACAATTTTTGGAATCAGAGACACATAATTTTAATTTCCTTTCCTGTTAACTAAGAGATTACCTGCCATTCTTGTCTAACATCACAATAAACATTCATGCTTTGAAATGTTGAGTAGATCTATCCCAAAAGCTACTTTCATGGCAAGGTTTGAAGAAATAAAGAACTAGAAATCTTACCCAAGGTCAACCATAAAGTATAAATCCATGTTACTGTTAATGTTACTGGTAGGCGTGAGGCAGACGAGATCTTCCTGGAATTCTTTCCAACATGTAGTCTTTGAATAAACCTTTGTATACAACAGAGAAGACACAGGTAAATATCTTCGTCTAGGGGACACCAGCATTCTTTTCAGTAGGGAAGGATTTCCCAAACTGAGGGTAAACATATATATATTTTCTGAGTTGTCCCTGGCCATAAAATAGCTCCCTTTTCTCTCTTCTCCCCTTCTGTTCACCAAATCATCTGCCAGAGGTAATTCCAGGAGAAACAGAAGCCTGTTCTATATCAACTCTATATCTTATAAGCATCAAGATCCATGACAACATACTTTCTTGCTTCTCATGATTAATTTTTCTCACCAACACTTAAAATATCTAAATAGAATATTTTGTCCATTTTGGGGCTCTTTTTCTCTGCTTTAGTCATTAGAATGTAAAACTCCATGTAAGGAAAGACCTTTCATGGTTTCCTATTCTCCCAAATGCAGTAGATTCTCAAAAAAATTATGACTTACTAATGTTTTACTACTTTGCATAATAATTATAGATATGTGAATGAATAATTAATAGATATGTGAACGTAGGAAACCTTAGTGACAAATTTTCACAGGATCAATTCTTACTTTATGATCTCTATTTTACTGAATTGCACAAAGTAAGTCTAACCTTAAACTTGAGTCATCTGACAGGTGCTTCACTCTCAAATTCTACAGATAAGGAAATACAGTTGTCTCATTAACTCTAACTTGAAATTTTCTGTCCAGATCTCCCCACCTCAGCTGCTGAAATTATTTCTTTTCTGGGAAAGCATTATAAAACTTAGACTGTTTCTCTTTCCTTCCATGTCTGTCTTTGCTTTCTTTCCAGACTATAGCCAGAAAGTTCTCACCAAAATAAAAATCTTATGGGGTTGACGTATTCTAAACTTAACATGTTTTAGATGTATTTTTTTTAAACTTTCAACATTTCCAGTGTCATTTTATTCTTTAAATATGCACTAGAATCTAATGGTGATAATTATTTTAGCTTATTTCTGTGCATTTGTACATTATGCATTTGTTCATGCTTTTATTCATTTTCTTATACGTCTCATATGCCTGTGTATTTTATGAGTACAAAGGTATATCAGGTTAACTTTTAAATCAGTACTGCCATTAAAATCCAAATATTCTAGATGGCAATAATATAGTTATTTGTTTACAGAGTTTCCTGTAATTTTACTGAGAAATTGCTAGTATTTTTGAGTTTTGACTTCTGGAAAAATTAAGTTTCCAAATTTAAAATGTCTAAGGATTTATGATCCCTCTAAGCCACAAGTATCTTGGTAGAAATGTTCTTACCTATTACACTCTTCTTGTTCAATTCTCACTCCTCTTTAGGACATCAATACTTGTTATAACCAGAAAACCAACCTGTAAAAGATCTATAACTCAATAGGGTGGCCTAAATGATGTCTTCCCTTTTAACCAAAAGAGTGAAAACAAAACATTCAATTCTATACTCTTTGTCAGACCATCTTTCTCTTACAGGACATCATGGTGACAGCTGCAAAAGGGGTTGACCATGAACAACGCCTCCTGCTGTCTTAGAAAGATATATAAGTATAACTCTGTGTTTAGAAGCAGACAGGACTTTCCAATGAGAACATTTTTCAAAAGTGTGGAAGGGCAGAGAGATCGAATAATGGTAAGGAAATTTAACACAACCGAAGAACTGAAGAACAAATGCCTCTAATTGATGGATGTGTTATATAGACCAATAAAATATGGAAAGATTCAAGCTTTGTTTAATTTAATTTTAATAACAGTGATAAATAATGTTAAAAGGTAGACAAGGAAGAAAGAATAAGAAAAAAAGATGGGATTGCTTTGTGTTAGAATTGGTTGATTTTGGAGATGCTTTTGAAGATGACTTGGTTCCATGTTTTTGTCTTTGTAGATAAGGAAAAGAAAATCAGAGAGGTAAAATGAGACATTCTGTTTCATATCTTAGAACCATGTGGGGCCGAAGAGATGGCATGGAGGCAAGGCATTTGCCTTGCATGCAGAAGGTCGGTGGTTCGAATCCCGACATTCTATATGGTCCCACCAGCCTGCCAGTAGCGATTTCTGAGCATAGAGCCAGGAGTAACCCCTGAGCGCTGCCGGGTGTGACCCAAAAACCAAAAAAGAACCATGTGGCTTTCCAAATCCTCTGACCATAGTAAGACAATGGCTCATTGACCTGAAGAGAATGAACTCAAAGTCAACTGACTGGGATAGTCCAGATATGGGAATTCAAAATTTTTTTAACATATATCTTATTTTATTTTTTATGTTTTTTTTTGTCACACTCAGCAGCGCTCAGGGGTTACTCCTGGCTCTACACTCAGAAATCATTCATGGCAGGCTTGGCGGACCATAAGGGATGCCAGATTTGAACCACCATCCTTCTGTATGCAAGGCAAATGCCCTACCTCCTTGCTATCTCTCCATATATCCATCTGTGTATCTACGTTTGTAACATGTTCTGCATGATGGAAGAATCATAATAGCTTTCCTGATTAATTCCATAAAAGTAATAGAAAGGCTGTAGAGTGGGGGAATCATATGAGATAGAATAAAATTCTTTGTCAAATACTGACTCTAAAATTTGTAGCAAG
Organism: Crocidura indochinensis; assembly: GCA_004027635.1. Classification (NCBI taxonomy): domain Eukaryota; kingdom Metazoa; phylum Chordata; class Mammalia; order Eulipotyphla; family Soricidae; genus Crocidura; species Crocidura indochinensis. The sequence continues at coordinate 351 of PVKC010040695.1, read as the reverse complement.
TATAATCTTTTGTAATCTCATGTGTTCTTTTCTTTACAATAGCAACAGTAATTCTAATTATTAAAGTTTAACTAAATTTGTATATCTGATGAATCTGTCACAGTTCTTGGCCTATACCAACTCTCAAGTGTTGTATATTAATGCATCCCTCTTAGTAAATTTGGACAATTGCATTTAGGCTAATGCAGTATTCTTAAATAAATCTTTAGGAATTATCAGATGAGCTTCATCTTCTGAACTAATAAGGAGTTAATTTAATTTACTTAAATCTATGCTTCTAATAAAAAGGAAATTAAAATATCTATATGTAGCAGTTTAAAGTGAATTTTGGAAATGTGCTGTGGTATGGTG
>PVKC010040694.1:0-12283 GCA_004027635.1 Crocidura indochinensis | reverse complement strand
CAAAGGCCTCATCCTCCATCCCTCCATCAGTCACCCCCATCAAGGACTGACTTGCAACATAATGGAGCCTGAACAGGGACCACCCTAGGGTGGGGGCAGAATGCCAGGCCACACCCTAGGGTAGGGCACAATTACCAATCAGGGTAGGATCAGTAACGTAATAATCCCATGGAAATGTTTACATACACAACAGGTACCATGCATGGTAAGTTCACTGACTGCTGTGCTGTCTCTCCAGACCCTGCTTTTACCATCTTGGTGAGGTACTGGGATGAGCAATACTGTTGATTATACTTTTCATGCACATATAGTTTCTCACACCATACTAGCTGCCAGAAAGGCCTGCTCCCCTGCACCAGCGTCTCAAGGATCCCTCCTACTTCTGCCTCTCAGGTTAACTCATTTATCTGAACAAAATATTCAGTTCTAATTCCATTGGCTCTTTGTGGGTGTTCGTTTGTTTGTTTGAATCTTAAGCACTCTCAGATCTTCCCAAGGAAGAGCCTCTTATATACTTCTACTCCGGCACTCTGACAAAGAACTTCTCTAGTATTTTTACATACGTTGGACAACAGCCTTCTTTTCTCTGAATTTCACATTTCCATAGAGCAGAGATCCTTGAATTTTAGTTTGAGGTAGGACCTGTTGTCAGCTTGCAACCAAAGCACTCACAAGAGAGCCAGCTTTGGGGAAATCTAATAGTACACATTTGCCAGATCTGGAGCATTGATTCCCTGGTCACAGATTCTCCATCCTATTATCCCTCTGGAAAGCTGCAGTGTCCCCCTCCTCCCCATGAGGATGCTCTGTTATTCTGTTTAGATGGGAGCCAGAAGGCGAGCCATCCAGATTTGTGGTCATGGAAAGCTGGAAATCAGAAAGCATACCTGCTCCTTGTGGTCAAGGTCCAGTTCTGGTCCCAGAGAGCCCTGTGATAATGCTTGGAAGAAAGAGAAAGAGTGAAAGAATGTCGAGCAAACTCGGGCAGTGAATATGATGTCTGCAGGCAGGCCTGCTGCTTGAATTGAGTTCATGTTCCCTCAAAGAGAGGACAAGGACTGAGCCTCATACACCTAGGCCTGATGCTAGCTAGTATGGGGTGTTGAGGGGAAGGGACACTGGGAGGGAGACCCAGGCCCCATGTAGCCCTTAGTTTCTGGCCTCTTCTGGGGCTGCCAGTGAGTCCCTCCCAGTCATAACTGCCTACTTGCCTTAGCCGTCTCCTGGGAAGCCATCACAATGAATTACGGGCTCAGATATGCCTTCTTAGGGCTTCTCCCACAGAATTCTCTCCTCACAAAGTCCCCAGGCAGCTGTATGTGTCCAGGCCCTCCTTCCTTGGTGAGGGTTCTCAGGTTACTTAGCTCCATCACGCTGGGACACTGTGTTCCTCTTGTTATAAAACTGCCTCAGGAATTGAACTCTATCCTTGATCTGCCAGTTGAGGACTCTATTTCTTGCCATTCCCCTTGCCCTTGATCTCTTTTCTTAATTACTTTATTTAAGCACCATGGTTACAAAATCGTTCATTGTTGGGTTTCAGTCATTCAATGTACACCATCCTTCACCAGTGCGCCCTTTTCATCATTGATGTCTTCTGTTTCCTCCTCACCCCGCAATTTTGATGCCTTCCTTTCTCTAAGGCAGGCAATTTGCTTCTCGCTCTTATTCCATTTTGACATTGTTTTGCACTATTGCTAATGGAAGGATGTTATGCCAGTTGGTTTCTCCACTTCAACACCAAATTCTTGTCCAACTATCATTGTCCTAGTAGACCCTTGTACAATCTAACTGCACTCACTTTTCTTTGTGTCGAGCTTTCTACACTGGGCAGAACTTCCCGAACTTTTTCTCTATTGTCTCTCGATATTATTATCATACTCTCTCTTGTTTTTCTTATATCCCACAATTGTTTGAGATTATTCTATGTATATTACTTTTTCTCTGGCTCATTTCACTTATCATAATAGTCTCCAGGTCCATTCGTGTATAAGAAAATTTCACAACTTAATCTTTCCTAATGGGTGCAATAATAATCCATGGTCTATATGTAACATAGCCACTCATCTGTTGTCAGCACCTGGATTGTTTTCAAGTGCTGGTTATTGTAAATATTGCTGTGATGAACAAAGGAGTGCAGAGCGTGCTTTTGTACTGTGCTTTTTTCCTGGTTGTATATGCCTAGGAGTGGTATTTCTGGATAATATAGAAGCTCAATTTCCAGCTTTTTGAGGAATCTCCATAATGTTTTCCTTAAAGGTTGAACTGGACAACATTCCCACCAGCACTGAATGAGAGTTCCTTTCTCCCCGCATCCACAACAGCACTGGTTGTTCTTGTTATTTTGTGATGTGTTCCAATATCTGTGGTGTGAAATGTTATCTTGTTGATATTATTTGCATCCATCTTATGGTTACTTATAGAGAGCATTTTTGATCACCTGTATTTCTTCTTTGAGGAAGTATCTGTCCATTTCTTCTCCCCATTCTTTGATGAGGTTAGATTTTTTTCCTTGTAAAGTTCAATCAGAACCTTGTATATCTTAGATTTAAACACTTATCTGATGGGTATTGGCAAAAAGTTTCTGTCATTCTTTTTTTTATTTTTATTTCTATTTTAGTTTTTCGGGCCACCCGTTAGATGCTCAGGGGTTACTCCCAGCTAAGTGCTCAGAAATCGCCCCTGGCTTGAGGGACCATATGGGATGCTGGGGGATTGAACCGCGGTCCTTCCTTGGCTAGCACTTGCCCGTTTCTGCCACTCTTTAGGTTGCCTTTGTATCATAGTCACTATTTCCTTTGAAGTGAAGAATCTTGTGGGTTTAATATAACCCCATTTATTTATCTTCGCTTCTACCTGATTAGCCAGTTTTGTTTCATACTGGAAGATGCTTTTAGGTTCAATGTTATGGAGATGACAGTCTATGTTTTTCTCTATGTACCATATGGTTTCAGGCCTGATATCAAGGTCTGTAGTACACTTTGATTTAACATTTGGGATTAAAGAGTAGTCTGCATTCATTTTTTGTATAGAGTTGACCAGCTTTCCCAGAAACACTTGTTGAAAAGTCTTTACTTCTTCCTCTTTGTATTTCATACTTCTTTGTTAAGAACCAATTGTCCATAAACCAGTGAGTCTATCTCTAGATATTCAAGTCTATTCCATCGATCTAATGGGCTGTCTTTATTCTAATACCATGCTGTTTGAATGACTACTGCTTTATATTACTGTTTAAAGTTGGGGAAAGAGATTTCTCCCATCTTTTTTCCAATGATTGCTTTAGCTATTTGTAGACATTTATTTCGCCACATGAATTCCTGGACTTTCTGCTCTACTTTTTAAAAAAAATTGTGGTCATATGAATTTTTTAGGGTTTGCATTAAATCTGTACAATGCTTCAATTAAAGTTGGCATTTAATTATGTTAATCCTCCCATTCCATGAACAGAATATATGTCTCCATTTCCTTGTGTCCTCTTTTATTTCTTGAAGCAGTGTTTTCTAGTTTTCTTTAAAAAGCTCCTTCACATCTTTAGTAAAGTTGACTCCAAGAAACTTGTTCTTTTTGAGAGTAAACTGAATGGGATTTTTTAGGATATCTTTTTCATTCAATGCTGGCAGGCATGAAAGGAACTCTCATTCATAGCTGGTGGGAATGCTGTCTAGTCCAGCTTTTATAGAAAACAGTATGGAGATTCCTCAAAAAACTGGAAACTGAGCTCCCATATGATCCAACTATATCACTCCTAGGGTATAACCTAGGAACACAAAAATGCAATTCAGGGACCCGGGAGATAGCATGGAGGTAAGGCATTTGCCTTTCATGCAAAAGGTCATCGGTTCGAATCCCAGTGCCCCATATGGTCCCCCGTGCCTGCCAGGAGCAATTTCTGAGCATGGAGCCAGGAGTAACCCCTGAGCACTGCCTGGTGTGACCCAAAAACCAAAAAAAAATGCAATTCAAAAATCCCTTCCTCACACCTATATTCGTTGCAGTGCTATTTACAATAGCCAGACTCTGGAAGCAACCAAGACGTCACATTTCAACAGATGAACGGCTAAAGAAACTGTGGTACATATACAGAATGGAATATTATGCAGCCATCAGAAGAGATGAAGTCATGATTTTTCCTATACATACATAGATGTACATGGAATCTACTATGCAGAATGAAATAAGACAGAGGGAGAGAGATAGATATAGAATAGTCTCATTGATCTATGGATTTTAAGAAAAATTAAGGGCAGTATTGTAATAATTCCCAGAGACAATAGACATGAGGGCCAGAAGGACCAGCTCACTATATGAAGCTCACCACAAAGAGTAGTGGTACAGTTAGGGAAATAACTACACTCACACATTCTCATCATGACAGTCTTAATGAGTGAGAGAAGTAGAATGCCTGTCTTATATACAGGCGGAGGTTGTGGGAGGAGGGAGATGGGGGCATTGGTGGTGGGAATGTTGCATTGGTGAAAGGGGTGTTCTGTTTATGACTGAAATCCAATTACATGTTTGTAATCATGGTGCTTAAATAAAGATTTTATTTATTGAAAATAAATTAATTTTAAAAAAACTATGTGTATCTTATGGTCCAGTGTATCTTATAGAGCAAAAATATGGTACTTTATTTTTCTTCTGTTTCTGACTTTGGAGTTCCTTTTCTATGCTTCAAACAAAATTGATTTGCCACTATTAGTTGACTCCAGGCTTCATTAGGACTTTTTTTGATTAAATATGATTTCTAACAATAAAGTAAGAAATTGGAAGGAAAAAACATCGAATATTGCATTAATCAAACTGTATATATTAAACCAACTTTCATCTTTTGAATGAATCTTACTTGGTCGTGGTGTGTAAGCTTCTTGATAAGTTATTGTGTTCTATTTGCTAATATTTTATTGAGAATATTTCCATCTGTGTTTACCAAGGTTATGGGCCTATAATTTTCTTTTTTGTGTGTGATATTTGTCTGTTTTTGGTTCAGGGTGATGTTGGCTTCATAAAACTCTTTTGGAGTGTTTCCGTTTCTTCAATTTCCTGGAACAGGTTGAAGAGGACTGGCAGTAGATCCTATTTAAAGGTTTGAAAGAATTCACTCATGAACCCATCTGGATCTGGGCTTTTGCTTTGAGACATTCCGTTGGTTACCCTTTCAATTTCCTCCACAGGCTTGTTCAGGTATTCTATATCATCTTGTTCAAATTTGAAAAACTTTAGGAGTCCAAAATTTCTTCCAGGTTCCCTTGTTTTGTGGCATAGATGTTCTCACAGTAGTCTCAAACTATGCTTTGAATTTCTATCATGTCTGTAGTAACCTTCCCCTTTGTTTTCTGTACTGCTTATTATCTTTTCTCTCTTTCATTGTGAGTCTTGCTCATGATTGATCAATCTTGTTACATTTTCAAAGAACTAGCTCTTGCTTTTATTGATCTTTTGTGTTTATCAAGGTTTTGGGGGGTGTCCAGTTTCTTAATTTCTGCACTGATTTTTATGTCACACTCAGTGGTATTCAGGGATTGCTCCTGACTGCGTTCACAAATTGCTCCTGGCAGGCTCAGGGGACCACTTGGGATGTTGGGATTCGAATCACCATCCATCTTGGGTCAGCTGGACACAAGGCAAATGTCCTACCACTATGCTTTCTCTCCTGTCCCTTCTGCACTCATTTTTATTATTTCCTTCTTGCTTACTTTCAGCTCATTATGTTGCTCATTGTCTGTTTTCCTTAGCTGTGCCATTAATTTATTTATGTAAGCCTTTTCTTTCTGATAAATGATTGTAAATATGTAGATTTCCTTCTTGTTGCCCCTTTTTTTGCTGTGTTCCACAGATTCTGATAATTTGTGTCTTTAATCTTATTTGTTTTCAGAAATATTTTATTTTCTCTTTAATTTCATCTCCTAACCCACTGGTTTTCAAGCATGAACTGTTTAATTTCCAGGTTTTAAATGCATTTCTCCATGTCTTCTTGTTATTCACTTCAATTATCTGTGCTTTGTGATCTGAGAAGAGAAGATAGCAGCAACAATTTTTGTTCTCTTGATTTTATGGAGTTATATTTTATGGTCGAGCATGTGGTCTATCCTGGAGAATGCCACAAGTAGATCAAGTGTATCCAGTTTTCTGGCGATGAAGAATTCTTTATATACCTAGTAAACCCCTTTCCTATTTCTTCTTCTTTGTTAAATTTTAGCCTGGTTGACATATCAAAGGGTTACAATGTGGTATTAAATTTTCCCAATATTATTTCGCTGCTACTGATATCTTTCTTCAAGCTTATCAACATTTGCTTTAAATATATTTCTGGCCCATTATTAGGTACTTATATTTTTAGAAGTGTGATATCTTCTTCACATACACATCCCTTGATTAATAAAAATTCTCATCTGTCTTTTATAACCATTTTACCCCTAAAATCTGTGTCATCTGATATGAGTATGGACACCCCACCCTTTTTAACGGAGATGCTTGCTTAAACTAATTATTATTCAGTCTATGTATTTCAGTCTATGTTTGGTCTGACTATTCAGGTATGTTTCTTGCAGGCAATAAAATGTTGGATTCATTTTTTGATCCATTTTGCCACTCCGTGTTACTTAATTTGACGCCTTTAGTCAATTGACACTGAGATGTTTGTCATGGAATTTCGTGTATTCTATTTTTTAGCCTTTCTATTGATATTTTCATGTGTGCGATAATGAAAATACCTGACAAGCACACCACAAGAGAGACTTTCATCACTCTTCTTCACATTCATCAGAGCTTTCGGCCTTCAGGTCTTCACTACTTTCTCCTTCACTCTCACTGTTACCGTTCTCTTTCCTCTCTTCATTTTCCTCATGACTCTGAGCTTTCTCCATCAACAAATTTCTTCAATAATTGAGAAAAAATCCTTGGCCTCGGGATTTTCTGGTTAATAGATTAGAATCACAGAACATTTTTTTTCTTGCCAGATGTTAGTTTTGACCCATTTCTGCTCTCAAGAATTCTGCCGGGGACTGGGCGGTGGCGCTGGAGGTAAGGTGCCTGCCTTGCCTGTGCTAGCCTTGGACGGACCGGGTTCGATCCCCCGGCTCCCATATGGTCCCCCAAGCCAGGAGCGACTTCTGAGCACATATCCAGGAGTAACCCCTGAGCGTCACTGGATGTGGCCCAAAAACCCAAAAGAAAAAAAAAAAGAATTCTGCCGTTAACTCTAATGTGGCATAAATCTCGTTAGTAGAGTTATCATCCTCATCATCTTCATCGCCATCTGTTGATTCAGGCAATTTGTCATCAGCTTCCAATTGGAATTTCCATTCTTCTTCTTCATTTCTTCTAGCACCTCTTTGCTCATTTCACCTGCTTCTGTTCCACTTCCAGTGTCCATCAACTCACAAACATCCCGATCTTTCTTTTGGTGACCAGCCCAGTGACCAGCTCCTCTCACTAATTACATCAGAGGAGAATCACAATAGGACAGCAAGGACTTTATGTGATGTCAAGGAACCATATCATTCAAGTCATAAACTCATGAGAAATTTTAGAAAGTTAATCTCTCAGTTTTATTAAGACAACAATTCCAACCTCTATTGCATTTCCTACTATGGATGCCCTTTTTTTACACTTGCTTCTTTTTAAAAAATAGATTTCTATCTCCCATTAGAATGCAATTTGTGAATTAAAGTCAATTATTACAGCTTGGGGGCTGTATTATTACATCTTCAAACCAGTGTCTGTGCTCAAAAAGATGTTAAGTGAAATTAATACCTTCATAGGTATTTTAATTCATTCTAAAATTTAAATTCCTATCCTTATCATTGTATGAAATATGTACCCACAAATGCCATTCCTGGTTATATATGAAATCAATTTGGCCCACAAATGAAAGTGGCTCAAATTTCCATAACTTGACTCAAATTGACATAGTTCTTGATACCCTAAAGGTCGTGGAAGTTGGCTTAACTAGAAGTTGCTCTTACCTAAATAAACATTATTACCCGTGCTTTCTCTTTTTTTGAATAATATATTTATGTAAGCACCATGATTACAAACATGCTTGTATTTGGGTTTCAGTCATAAAAAGAACACCCCTTTCACCAGTGCAACATTTTTATCGCAATGCCCCCCATCACTCTCTTCCCCACCCCCTATTTGTAGTCAAGACAGGCATTCTACATCTCATACTCATTAGCATTTTCATGATAGTTATTAGTGTACTTATTTTTCTAACAGCATTCCTCACAACTCTTTGTGATGAGCTTCATATCATGAGCCATTTCTTACAGCCCTTATTTACATTGTCTCTGGGCATTATAATAATAATGTCTTTTTTTTCTTAAAACCCATAGATAAGTGAGAATATTCTGTGTCTATGTCTATCCCTCTGACTTATTTCACTCAGCATAATAGATTCCATGTCCGTCCATGTTTAGGAAAATTTCATGACTTCATCTCTCTTGAGGACTGCATAATATTCCATTGTGTATATGTACCACAGTTTCTTTAGCCATTCTTCGGTTGAAGGGCATCTTGGTTGTTTTCATATTCCATCTATTATAAATATAGGTATGAGGAAGGCATTTTTGTATTGTGCTTTTGTGTTTGTAAGGTACATCCCTAGGAGTCACATAGCTAGATCATATGTGAGCTCAATTTCCAGCTTTTTGAGGAATATAGATTTTGTGTTCCATAGAGGCTGGACTAGACAGCATTTCCACCAGCAGTGAATGAGAGTTGCTTTCTCTCCATATCCCCACCAGAACTGATTGTTGTTGTTCTTTGTAATGTGTGCCAGTCTCTGTGGGGTAAGATGATACCTCATTGTTGTTTTGCTTTGCATCTCCCTGATGATGAATGATGTGGAGCATTTTTTCATGTGCCTTTTGGCCATTTGTATCTCTTGTTTGAAGAAGTGTTTGTTCATTTCTTCTCCCCACTTTTTGATGGGGTTAGATGTTTTCTTCTTATAAAGTTCTGTCAGTGCCTTGTATATCTTAGATATTAGCCCCTTACCTGATGGGGATTGGATGAATAGTTTCTCCCATTCTGTGTGTGACCTTTGTATTCTAGACACTATTTCCTTAGAGGTGCAGAGGCTTCTCAGCTTAATATAGTCTCATCTGTTTATCTCTGCTCCCCCTTGTTTGGAGAATGCTGTTGCCTCCTTGAACATGCCTTTAGCTTCAATGTCATGGAGTGTTTTACCTACGTGTTGTTCTTATATACCTTATAGTTTTGGGCCTGATATCAAGGCCTTTAATCTATATGGATTTGACTTTTGTGCATGTAGTTAGATTGAGGTCTGAGTTTGCTTTTTTGTAGTGGCAGAGCAGCTGTCCCAACACCACTTGTTGAAGAGACTTTCCTTGTTCCATTTTTCATTTATTGCCCCTTGATCAAAGATCAATTGATTGTATGTCTGGGAACATTCTTTGAATACTCAAGCCTATTCCATTGATCTGAGAATCTGTCTTTATTCCAATACCATGATGTTTTAAAGACTATTGCTTTGTAATACAATTTAAATTTGGGGAAAGTAATGCTCCCATATCCTTTTCCTGAGGGTTAGTCTAGCTATTAATGGCTGTTTATTGTTCCAAATGAATTTCAGAAGTGCTTGATCTACTTCTTTGAAGTATGTCATGGTTATCCTTAAAGGGATTGCATTAATTCTCTAAGATGCTTTGGAGGGTATTGCCATTAATGTTAATCCTCCCAGTCCATGAGCATGGTACGTGTCCCCATATCCTTGTGTCCCCTTTTAGTTCTGGAAGCAGTGTTTTGTAGTTTTCTTTGTATAGGTCTTTCACCTCTTTAGTTAAGTTGACTCCAAGTTATTTGAGTTTGTGTGGCACTAATGTGAATGGGATTTTTAATATCTATTTCTTCTCTATCGTTATTGGTGTTTAAGAAGGCCATTGATTTTTGTTTCTAGAAGCCTTTGGGTAGAGTCTTTAGGCTTTTTTATATATAGTATTATATCATCTTTAAAAAATGAGAGCTTGACTTCTTCCTTTCCTACTGGGTACCCTTGATATTTTATCTTGTCTAATCACTACAGCTAAAAATTTCAGAATATGTTGAATAGAAGTGGTAAGAGAGGGCAGACTTGTCTTGTACCAGCTTTTAGAGGAAAGGCTTTTAGTTCATCTCCATTGAAAATAATACTTGCCATTGGCTTGTGGATGACCTTGACTATGTTGATGAATGTTCCTTTCTTTCCCATCTTTATGAGAGATTTTTTATCGAGAATGAGTGTTGGATCTTATCAAATGCTTTCACTACATTTATTGATATGATCATGTGGTTATTATTTTTCTTTTTGTTGATATAGTGTAGTATGTTGATTAATTTATGTATGTTAAACCATCCTTGTATTTATGGAATAAAACCTAATTGGTTGTGGTGTATGACCTTCTTGATCAGGCTTTGAATTGAATCCTATTTGCCAGTATTTAGTTGAGGATCTTTGTATCTGTGTTCATGAGGAATATGGGTCTGTATTTTTCTTTTCTTTATTTATTTTTTTGCAGCATCTCTGTCTGGATTTGGTACCAGGGTGATGTTAACTTCATAAAAACTCGTTGGGAGTTTCATGTTTCTTTCATTTCACCAAAGAGCCTAAAACGGATTGGTGATAGCTCCTCTAAAAAGGTCTCAAGAATTTGTTAGTGAATCCATCTGGGCCTGGGTTTTTGCTTTTAAGAAAGACTTTGAGCACCATTTTAATTTCCTCGGTAGTGGTGAGTCTATTTAGATATGCTAGATCATTCTAATGTAACCATGGCAGATTATAAGAATCCAAGAATTTATCCATTTTTTCAGGTTCTTATATTTCATGGCATAGAGTTTCTCAAAGCAATCTCTGATTACCCTTTGTGGGTTATTTGTTTTTGGGTGTTTTTTTTCTGTTTGAGAGTCATACCCGGTGACACTCAGGGGTTACTCATGGCTCTGCTCTCAGAAATTGCTCCTGGTGGGCACGGGGGATCCTAAGGGATGCCAGGATTTGAACCACTGTCCATTCTGCATCCACTGCATGCAAAGCAAATGCCCTACAGCCATGCTATCTCTCCTGCCCTCTGAGTACCCATTGAATCTACAATATCTGTAGTAATTTCCCCTTTTCTTTCTTCTTTTGCTATTATACAATCTTTATTTAAGAACCATCATTACAAGCATGACTGTTGTTGGGTTTCAGTCATAAACAGAAAACCCCCTTTCAGTTCAACATTTCTACCACCGATGCCCCCATCTCCCTCATCCCCACCCATACCTGTATTCAAGACAGGCATTCGACTTCTCTTATTCATTAACCTTGTCATGCTAGTTGTTAGTGTAGCTATTTCCCTAACAGTATTGATCACTCTTTGTAGTGAGCTTGTACCAGGATGACTGTGGGATTGTAATAAGACACTGCACAAGAAGGAGGTATTCTCAGGGTTCTCAGAGTTCCAAACCTCTGCCTTGCTTGTCCTCATGCTTCAGGTAGCCCCAGGGATTCCCAATTGGAACCTACGTTGAGCATCTGACACTCATGTGGTGCCTACTGAAGGACATGCATACTGCACTCTTTCCTTATAAAGTTATAACTTTGTAACTATTTGTGTGACTATATATCCTATTATGATGTCTTTCTGACCCCATTGAGTCAGTGCAATGAAATCCTGTTCATTTATGCGTCTCTTTGTTTTATGACTTCCAGTGACAGCAAGGCCCAGCGGAGAACAAACCCTTGACTGCCACAGCAGAGGGTTGTGATTTTTAAGGTCGTCAAAGCCATCATTTTCATTCTCGGTGCCTAGTGTTTGCCTACGGGATTTCCGCATTGTCGCTCTAGTAGCGTGTTTTTTCCTGCGTGTTGTGATGGAGTTTATTGGTTAGAAAGAGTGCGCAGCCACTCCGCTTTGGGACTCCAAGAATTGAGCAAAGAGAGAAGTACAGGAAGAAAGCCCCCTCATTCCAAAGTTTTCTCAGCAGAGCGCAGCTGGGCAGAGTCTCCCGCAGGAAGAGCAAGCAGCTGTCCAATTGGGAGGCCTCAGAGCCACAGTTCTTTTCTTTTTTATTTTAAAACCTTGATTACATACATAATTGTGTTTGGGTTTCAGTCATGTAAAGAACACCACCCATCACCAGTGCAACGTTCCCATCACCATTGTCCCAATCTCCCTCCTCCCACCCACCCCCCGCCTGTACTCTGGACAGGCTCTCCATTTCCCTCATATATTCTCATTATTAGAACAGTCCAAAATGTAGTTATTTCTCTAACTAAACTCATCACTCTTTGTGGTGAGCTTCA
>PVKC010040693.1:0-12385 GCA_004027635.1 Crocidura indochinensis | reverse complement strand
GTGTCTACCAATTTATGTCAGGCAGGTTACCTTCATTGACCTAAAATCCTCTTTGTCTATTCATGTCCCCTTTCCAATAATACCAAGCAAATTGTGATCTTTTAACTGTTTTTATGACTTTGCTTATTTTTAGAATGCCAAATATTCTGCACACTAGCATTAGACTTTTCAGATTATCTTCATTCACTTAGAAATAAGCACATGAAATTCCTTCTTGTGCTTTAATTAAATGATTTAATTATTTCATTAAAATGTAATACTTTATTGTCTAGATTTACCACAATTTCTTTAGTTATCAACTTACTGAAGTGCATCTTAATTATTTCTACATTTTTTGTTTGAGTCCACACCAATGCTCAGGGTTTACTCCTGGTCCTGTACTCAGTGATTTCTACTGCCAAGGCTGATGGGACCATATGGAGTTCTGGGGACTGAATACAGGTCTGTTGTGTACAAGGTAAGAACCGTACTCACTGTACTATCACTTCAACACCAATTCTATAGTTTAACAAGTAAGAATAAAGGTATACTAATCAATTATATATGACTTGATGTGGATATAAAGTTTCAAATCTGTTAGGTAAACAATAAGACAAAAGTCCTCAAACTGCAGCCCACCAAGGACATTTATCCTGCCTGCTGGGTGTTTTTGATGCCAATGCCTGTCCTATTTATCAGCCAACTAGTCTGTCCTACAACGTGCATGTGTTGGATGTGTACCGCACTCTCCAATCCCCCTCCTTATATCTCTCTCTCAACTCCTCCTCTCAGTTTTGAGCAGGGGTTCCCAATCTACAGCCCCTGGGTCAGAATTGTTTATACATATAACATGATAGATCGGTCCTCCACCAGTTGGAGGACAGTGAACTGGCCCCCTCTTTAAAAAGTTTGAAGACGGGGCCCAGGAGATAGCATGGAGGTAAGGAGTTTGCCTTTCATGCAAAAGGTCATCGGTTCGAATCCCGGTGCCCCATATGGTCCCCGTGCTTGCCAGGAGCAATTTCTAAGCATGGAGCCAGGGGTAACCCCTGAGTACTGCCGGGTGTGACCCAAAACCAAAAAAAAAAAAAAAGTTTGAAGACTCATGACGCTGGAGCTGGATCAGTGGCACAAGCGGTAAGGTTTCTGCCTTGCCCTCACTAGCCTAGGACTGACCTCAGTTTGAGTTCCCAGAGTCCCATATGGTACCCCAAGCCAGGAATAACTCCTGAACGTCACCGGGTGTGGCCCCCCCCCAAAAAAAAGCAAATTGCTAGATAATATAAGAGAATGCTGAGTTTTGAAAGAAACTGCAAAACTACATTTTAAAATAGTTGTACCATATTTTTAAATTCCCATTATCAACGAGAGTTCTTATTGCTTTTTTTTCCTTTCTTTTATCTTCTGCCTCATTTTCTATTTATAATATTTAATGTTTTGGGGGTAGCATATATTGCTTTTTTTAATGCTTGGGAGTATTTTAATTTAGATACCTTTTCCTCAGAAACATGAACTAAAAAAAACTGGAACACCTAGCAAATTTATAAATTAGTCAAGTAATTTTTGGTAAACATTCTTCCTCATTTTGTACACAGTCAGTGAGAGAGTTTGGTAGAGGACTCATACTCCGAAGACCACTTTTATATGAAGGCATAAAAGCAGTAAAATGGGTAAAACATGGAAAATGGTCTTTAACCTTGGGCAAACTTTCAAAGGTTGTTATGCTTGATCAATACTTCTAATATCATACTGCAGAGGTAAAGGAAACAATGTTCAGTAACTGACAATAATTCAGTCTTATAGGGTAGACACATAATTTGCAACATTAAAGGATTACACTGTTAGTGCCACAAGGGAATAGAAAATTTAATCTCTTTTCAGGGGACTGTAAAGAAAATTGTCTCTTATAAAGCATGACACTTAAAAGAAGGGAAAATACTTTCCCTTGAGAATTTGTAACTATAGAAAGCCTGAATACATATTACCTGACTGGACCAAAATACCTCAAGCTGAGAATTTATTTTAAAGTGATCTCAAGCTGGTAGAGCCTTAGGGATTGGCAGAAGAAAAATGTACTTCCACTATAGGAATAAACTTTCAGATCTAAAAAAGTTCTCTTAGGTATGTTCCTGAAATATATATGTTTGCAGCTTAAACTCAAAATACACAGAAAAACAAAATTTTATATATGAGATAGAAAGAACTGACAGGTGAATTTGGCATGTCAAGCCTTCTAGAAGAGTGAGGCAAATATATTACTGTTAATAAAATAAATGAAGGAAAAGAATATGTGAATCAAGAGGAAAAACCTACTAAATGATCAGTCAGATCCCAAAGACTCAAATTATACTAAAAAGCAATAGTCTTCAGTGAATGGTTTGTAGTGATGCTAGACCACAGATTCGAAAACATTGAAAACTAATGGTCTTCCACCTTGATTATAACTGCCAATCCAGGGACAGGTACTGCTTCCAGGTGGGGAAAAGGTAAAAAATTTGCTCAACTTTTTTTCACTAATGGTCTCCATTTTCACCTTGTCTCATACTGTGGATCCCTGATCGATGTAATGTTCACATATTTCCCCTATTTGTGCTTTGTGAACATCGGGGCCCATTTATCAAATGGGGTCCCTGTTGAGAAATGCTGCTCTAGATCTATATGATATATTTTTCCCTGTAGATATTTATAGTTGTAGGTTATATAGGTATTATGAATATAAATATATTCATGCATATGTTCTATATTAATATAAATAATATTACATTTATGTTTCTTTTAACTTTAAAGTTATATTTGTGAGTAGAAATATGAGTTTTGATGCACTGGTCTTCTAATGACTTTTTGGCAGTTTACTTAGAATTTTCTATGACTTGATTTGGTTTTCCTCAAATAAACCCAGGTCTACTTTTGCTTTCCGATTTTTATTATTTTTATTTCTTTGTCTTGACTTCTTGGTCTGTAAAGGACCTCCAGTAAAACAGCAAAGAGATGAGAGCATTCATCTTTAACTTTTCCATGTGTTAGGCAGTTCTATCTTTCACTACTTTGTGTAACTTGAGGAATTGCTTCTCTAGTTTAACATTACTGAGAATTTCAATTATATCCTGAAGTTATTAATTTTTTGCTATTGAAACATGTTTCCTACTAAGCTGGTATTAAGACATGTTCTACAGTAGCTCAGGAGCTATTTTATACTTCATGGAAAAATAATTAACAGTGGCTATATAAAAATTACACATGCAATGATTCATAATAATTCTTTGTTTGGGGCCAGCGAAGTGGCGCTAGTGGTAAGGTGTCTGCCTTGAAAGCGCTAGCCAAGGAAGGATAGCGGTTCAATCCCCCGGGGTCCCATGTGGTCCCCCCAAGCTAGGGGCAATTTCTGAGCACTTAGCCAGGAGTAACCCCTGAGCATCAAACAGCTGTGGCCTGAAGAACAAGCAAACAAAATTCTTTGTTTTTTTGCTCTTTTTGGAAGGAAGTGTTTGGACCATACCTGACAATGCTTAGCTCTTAGTTCTGGCTATGTACTTAGGAATTACTCCTGGTGTTGTTCAGAGAACCATATGAGATTCTGGGGATTCAATCCAGGTCAGCTATGTACAAAGCAAACTCTCTTCTGGTTGTACTGTCTCTTCGGTCCCTGATTCTTTACTTCTTTTCTTCACTTCTTTATTGCTGCTTTGTTTTGGGGCCATATCCATGTGTTTTTTTTTAATCATACTTTTTGTTTGTTTGTTTGTTTTGGGGCTACACCCAATGATGCTCGGTGGTTACTCCTGGCTATGAGCTCAGAAATCGCTCCTGACTTGGGGTACCATATGGGTTACCTGGGGATCGAACCGAGGCCCGTCTTAGTTAGCATGTGCAAGGCAAATGCCCTACCACTGTGCCACGGCTCTGACCCCCCACATCCATGCTGATTAGGGATCACTCCTAAAAGTGCTCAGAGAGCTATATAAAGTGTCAGGTCTGAATCTATGTGCAAGGCAAGTACCCAGTTTGCTGTAATATCTCTCTGGTTCCTCATTCCTGTCAATGGAATGAACTATTCTATTTTCTATTTTCTAGGGATACCAATTCAATAGACATTGTAACTATTAAAGATAATGGACCAATTGTCAAAAATATACAAAAAGCATTTAATCCTTAAAATTTACTATATTACAATTAGGCAAATTGATTTTAACACAGTACATCAAAAATTTTAAACAAAGTAGATAGAACTTCGGTGATTTCTAATAGTAAACTCAGATAGCTTTACTTCAGAATTAATCCTAATTGTTAAAGATCACATAGCTTCAAAGCACAAAAACTTCTCCAATAATACATAATTTCTTTGTTTCATTTTATGAAGTCAGCACACTCGTGATTTACAAACATGACTATTTGATTTGAAAATGAAAGCTAAATCTGATTGATAAACATGAATACAAAAATTGTAACAAAATGCTAATGAATTAAATCTACCATTATAGAACAGCATAAAATAGAAAAAATTCTCTTTGGTAGTTATGGACAAATTAAATTTACAAATTAAATTTTCATGCTATATCTCATGAACTACTCAAATTAGAATATAAATAACTTTATCATTAAAGAAGTAGAAAACATTTATAAACATCATTAACTCATGAGATGATTATTCTTTGTAAAATAAAAATAAAATGAAATTATCTGTACCTTATATGAAAATAGTCAAAGAGACCTACAACGTATATGTATTTTATTCATTGTGCAATATCAAAATCATTGTTTTTTAATATAAGGAGAACAAGATGAAGTTTCAATTGTCATGATTTCTATTCAAGAGTACTTTGAGTCTGAGATATAAAATCTTTGTAAAATAGAAATGTAATGAAAATATCTGTACCTTATATGAAAATAGTCAAAGAGACCTACAACATATATATTATACTCATTGTGCAATATCAAAGTCATTGTTTTTTGATATCGAAGGACAAGATAACGTTTCAATTGTCTTGATCTCTCTATTCAAGGTTAAGTTGAGTCTGAGATATAAAATAACACATGACAAGAGAAATAAAAAAAGTTAGTAATTTTTCATATAATATAAGTTTTGTTTGTTTTTTGACTTTTGGGTAAAAACTAACAGTGCTCAGACCTCATTGGGAGATCAGTGCTGAGGGACCATTCTTTGCCGGCAAAAGGGTAACATATAGGATTCTGGGGATTGAACCTGGGTCAACTGTGTGTAAAACTTGCACCTGACCACTTGTACTATTTTCTATCCTCAAAGAACATAATTGTATACTGAAAATTCACATATAACTACAAATAAATTACTATAATTAAATAAAAACATTGAATTTTCTGATTATAGAACATGCAGTAATAAATGCAAATTTATATGCTATCAAAATTATTATACATGGCATAAGAAGGCATCCATTTCTTTCTTTTTTTATTTTAGACATCCATTTCTTAAGTTCAATGATCTGAACACATAACAAACTACTGCATTATTTTCTACACTGGGCTAGGAACTCCTGAACAACCTAGCATATAAAAATGAGTAAAATCTTTATAAAAATTTGAGAGCTTAGAAGTACAAATATTAATGACTAAAATGCCACACATATGATTAACTTCTATATAGAAAATTACTATTTTTTATTAATATTTGCTTTATGTCTTTTCTTATTTTTACAAAAAATAAGATACAAATAAATATAAATAAAATGTTTTCAGAAAAAGTAATTACATAGTGTTCATGCAGACTAAGCAAAATATATGTGGATAACCCCCCAAATTGATAAAATACAAATGCAAAAAATCTGTGGTCAAATTGACTGAGATAGTCTAAATATATAATTGAAGGGAAAAATTACAAATGCTTAAACATTTTAAAAACTATGAATCTTCATTTGTAATTATAAATATACAAGGTACTTCTTTAAGCGACATTTTACTGTTACCTTTGGATTAAATTCACAAAGACTTAATAGTACTATTATATAAAATCTTGACAAGAATTTTTGCTATATTTAGTTATTTAGATTCTCTAAATGAATCTTAATCTTAAAAACTATTTTGCGGGCCCGGGAGATAGCATGGAGGTAAGGCGTTTGCCTTTCATGCAAAAGGTCATCGGTTCGAATCCCGGTGCCCCATATGGTCCCCCGTGCCTGCCAGGAGCAATTTCTGAGCATGGAGCCAGGAGTAACCCCTGAGCGCTGCCGGGTGTGACCCAAAAACCAAAAAAAAAAAAAAAAAAAAAACTATTTTGCAAAGTTTTTATAAGCAATAAAGTTTAAGATATAAAGCCATAATTATTATTATTATTATAGCAGAATAATGGTAAATTATGTAAAATTATGATTTTATGTTAATAATCAGAACCCTTGATTCTTTCAATTAATAAATACAAATCATGGGGGCCAGGCGGTGGCACTGGAGGTAAGGTGCCTGTGCTAACCTAGGACGGACCACGGTTTGATCCCCCAGTTCCCCATATGGTCCCCTTTTCCTGCCTGGAGGACTTCTGAGCAGCGAATAGCCAGGAGTAACCCCTGAGCATCACCGGATGTGGCCCAAAAACCAAATAAATAAATAAACAAATAAATAAATACAAATCTTATAAATATATATCACTAAGAATTTTTTTTTTTTGGTTTTTGGGTCACACCTGGCAGCACTCAGTGGTTACTCCTGGCTCTATGTTCAGAAATTGCTCCTGACAGGCAAAGGGGACCAATATAGGATGCCAGGATTCAAACCACCGTCCTTCTGCATGAAAGGCAAATGCCTTACCTCCATGCTATCTCTCCGGCCTCATCACTAAGAATTTTTGTATTCATTTAATACAAAACAAAAAGTGATAAAGTGACTCATCAGAAATAGCTTGGTCCCTCATATATCTTTCCTTTTAAAAACTATGATTATGGATTTGTTTACTGCTTCCAGGTCTCCCGAAATTACGAGGGTGATGGGGAGAATGCCTGCACACACTCCCAAAATGTTTTGGTAATATTAGCCCAAATACTGGCATACCTGGAGTTTGATCAGACTGATGTCTCGACAGAGAGTTGTAGAGGAGTGATGAAGCAGGGTCTTAGGCAAAGAAGTGATTATAGGCAATGGGTACCTGGGTGGAGGAGAAGGAAGCCTGGCACACCTTCTCCTTCTGAGATTGCCAACTGTCAGCTGCATAATCAGTGTACCCATGATTTTGAACAGCTTGGTTTATATTTCTTTAGAGAAAAAGTGAGTCAATGGAGCTGACCCAGTTCAGACACTGGAAGTGCCCTCACAAAAGCCACATTGTCAGTAATAGTGCTTTTAATATTGGAACCCATGGCTGCATTCTGCGACAACTTTTATTAATACTGCCATCCTCTTTTGAAACCACCAAATTAGATACCAATGTGTAACTGAAGTCACTTAAATTCAGAAGCAAGTAAAGTAACATAATGGTCAGCTAGCAACAAGTGCTTACTAAACCTGCTGACAATAACCTTATGACGTCATTGAAATTACAAAACATTTACAAATTTGCTGGTCACTGTACTTGTTCTTGTATTCTTTCCTTTGCTCTTTTACTTATTTCTGTTCTTTTAAAAAATAACTTTGCACTCACATATCTAGGAATAAATGTATTATGGTCAACTATGTGCTATATGCTTTTTTAAAAAGTAAAACAAAAACAACCTACCGATCTACCTGAGTCTGCTGATATTATTAATAAAACTTTGGCTTTATTTAACATTATTTTTAAGTTTTAGTTAGCAGAATCAATGCATTAACAACAATCACTTTATACAAAAGCTTGGAAATGCAGATATAGTAATTTAGAAGAATAGTCTTTTGATTTAATTGAAAATTTTTATACTTTACAAATTTATTCTGAAATGCCCATGTTGATATGTGTTGTCATTGTCTTCAAATGGGCAAACTAAGTGGTTAGCATAACTACTAGTTTTTGATGTTTGTAGGATTATATTTGTGTCTTCTGATTTTCACAATTCTCACAATTTCTATTAGAATTTTTCTATATTAGAAGATAAATGTAGATAAATGACTTGACTATGACTTATTTATATACTAAGATATGGAAATTTATTACTTAAATTTTAATTAAATATGTACTTCTATATCAGTCATTTTCAAAGGTTTTATTATAAACAAAAATATTATCCTAAGAAAGTAAAATAAATCATTATGCAAGAAATACAATGTTTATATCTTTTTTCTAGAAGTTTTTAGACAATTGCTGTGAAAGCATTTATAATAAGGTCTCTGAGACAAAAGTTATACTATTTTTATGTTGAAAACACAAAATATGACAAGACAGAGTGAATAGAATAATTTCCTCTTCACTTTATGTTTATTATAATATAGGCAGAAAAAATAACACCATGAGATTTGTTTGCTAGTTTAGAACTTTCAAGCTAGCAACTATTTATGTGGATCTGGTGTTTTGGCCACAATGTTGGCACTAAGATCAATAGCTGCAGAAGAGCAGATGTCACTTAGGAGACTGGGAGCAGTGAAAGGTAAAATGAATTTAAACAATCAAGAGGCAATTACATAGACTATTAGAAATAACTGGGGACTTCAGTTAATACTCTTTGGTTGCAAGAGATAGAAAATTCAATTTGAATTTATTAACACCTAATTGTAAGGTCAAAATGTTAGATTGCTCTTACAGGTCAAAACTGTCACTGCTTCCCCTTTGACGACCTCTGTTCTCATTCTTAGACTCTTAATAGCTGTGTTAGCCTTCCATTATTTCTGATCTAAATCTCACAAGAAAAGAAGCTTCTGCTATTCCTAGAAACCCAATAAACTCTTCACTATTATTTCACTAATAGGTCTTGCTGGCTTTCTCTAATCGAGGGTAAAAACACATTTTAAACCAACTAATCAAGAGTGGAAAAGACCTTTCTTTAAAAAATAACATATTTGGTAGTTTCTGAAGAAAACAGTACAGAGTTGAGAGGGAAACCAAAATAAAAAGTCAATTTTATAGGAAAAGCTTCATAAAATGAACATCCTGGAATTTGCAGGTGAGCTCATATACTTGTAATCAAGAGTTTTTATTGAAAACAATATATTGATAATAAAGAAAGATGAAATGGTCCAGATTACTCAGATTATTGGCTGGAATCTGCAGATGGTTTATTGGCAAAAAGTAAATCAATAACTTTTCTACTATTCATTTTACCACTAAGACCTAGCAAAGACTCAACACCCAAAACTACAAAATTTAAATTGTATTGCTTTATGATTGAAACCTATTACATAAATGCCCCCTTCTCCCTCATTAACATTGTCATGATAGCTGATGGGGAGCATTAGTGGTGGGAATGTTGCACTAGGGAAGGGGTGTGTTCTTTGTATAACTGAAACCCAGTTACAAACACGTTTGTAATCATGGTGCTTAATTAAAAATATTATTTAATAAAAAAAGAAACCTGGCCTGAGAGATAGCATGGAGTCAAGGCATTTTCCTTGCATGTAGAAGGACAGTGGTTCGAATCCCGAAATCCCATATGATCCCCTGAGCCTGCCAGGAGCGATTTCTAAGCATGGAACCAGGAGGAACCCTTGAGCACTTCTGGGTGTGACCCAAAAGTCAATTAAAAAAAAAAGAAACCTATTTCAGACATCACTCTTAGTATATCAAATGCCATTTTAAACTTACACAAAATCAAGAATTTGTTTTGAAGAAACATTGATTCAGAAGGGAAAAAGGAGAAAAGAAAAGACAAACCAAAGATGCTAAAGATGAGCTTTGCAATTTCGACTTCAATTTCATTA
This sequence comes from Crocidura indochinensis, assembly GCA_004027635.1. Taxonomy (NCBI): domain Eukaryota; kingdom Metazoa; phylum Chordata; class Mammalia; order Eulipotyphla; family Soricidae; genus Crocidura; species Crocidura indochinensis. The sequence goes on along the minus strand of PVKC010040693.1, from coordinate 2,623 downwards.
TTCCCTTTAATTTCAGAGTCACTCTCCAGATGGGAGTGACTCTTCCCCTGGGAGATGCTGACAATACTTGCAGAATCTCTTGTTTTCTTAACTGAGAAACACTGTGAATGCAACTTTTATTTCTAACAGATAGGCAACAAAGATGTTAATTAGCATTTTAGAAAAGCAAAGGAAAGCTCCTCAACAAAGAATTATCCTGCTCAATACATCAACAGCTCATTGCTATTGAGATACCTTTGGTTTTGACATGACCAAATTTCTGGAGCAGTAAATTCCATTGAGGCTGCTACTCTCTACGTGTTCACATCTAGTGGTCAGGAAGTTATCTGTTATAGCTAATGCAATTTTGGTCCTTTCACATATGCTATATCACAGTGGTTCGAATTCCGGCATCCTATATGATTCCCCAAGCCTGCCAGGATTGATTTATGAGGGTCCAGCCAGGAGTAATCCCTGAGCGCTTCCGGGTGTGACCCCCAAAACAAAAACAACAAGAGAACAAAACAAAAACAAAACAAAATAAATATGCTATATCATGGGAAGTTTAGATTATTAACAGTAGTAAAGTCTGCCATGCAAAAAGTTAGGATTCGCAAATGTCACCTTAAGTAGGCATTGCATGTTGAGTCTCTAACAATATGAGGGCTCTTGTTTTTCTCTATTTAATTTTCAGACACTAGCAGTAAACACAATTCTCTTACTGTGCATGCGCTATAATTTTGAGCAGTGCATGTAGAACGAAATAAAAAGTGAAGCACAGAGCTAAGATCCAATTTTCTTCCTGAAATAAAAAGGACTCAAGAGGTGAAACAATTAATTTGGCTGATCCATTTCCTAGAGCATCCATGAACTCTAAAGAATTTGAAAATAAAAATAAAATCACCAAAAATAAGTATATAATGTGATTTTTACCACGCACACACACACGCACACACACACACACACACAAATCATCTAAAAAAGAATAATAAAAGGACAGCTAGTAAGGAAGATAGGCTTGATCAGAACTTAGATTGAGTTAGTAAGCTCAATGATGGTGCTGAATAAAAATAGAATTATAATATGACCTGACTATCTCATTTTTTGGCATCTGTTCCAAGAATATCAGTCTACTAGCTTGAAAAGACACATGCATGATTATGTTCAAATTCCTGCTTATAATAACTAAGATCTGGGGAGAACCCACATGCTCAACATCTGATGAGTGAATACAGAAATTATGTATACAGACCAATACAATTCAGCTATAGGAAAATATGAAATCTTGTATTTTATAAGAACATGAAAATAGAACTAGAGGGTTTCCTGCTAAATAAAATACATCTAAAGGTAAAAGACAAATAGCATGTGAACATATCCTTGTGGTATTTAAAAAAAGAACAGAAAGGAAAAGACAAATAACTATGAAAACAAATCCTTGGTTTCTGGTCACAGAATTAGGTTTACTAAGGTGAAGTGAACTGATGATATGTAGAGGGAAAAGGGTTATATTTAAGGAGAGTGGTAGAGCAATCAGCACTTTGGTGGTAGGTATGGTACACTAATATTCTATGCTTATAATATATAAACACAAGACTGTTGTATTTAAAAAATTATGTGACTAGTTACTACATGCTGAATGAGCATTAACCCATAATACCCAGAGCCATATATTTACAATATGAGCTTAAACCAGTTCATTAAAAGGGTCAAAATTATATATATATTGGTTTTTGGTTTTTGGGTCACACCTGGCAGTGCTCAGGGGCTACTCTTGGCTCCATGCTCAGAAATTGCTCCTGGCAGGCACGGGGGATCATATGGGGCACCGGGATTCGAACCGATGACCTTTTGCATGAAAGGCAAACGCCTTACCTCCATGCTATCTCCCGGGCCCCCAAAATTATATTTTAAACTAATCGCTTCTATACCAAATTAATCTTTCTTCATTATTTTAAGTTTTTATTTAGTTGGAGAAAATTTGTATTATGAGTTTTGGAGAGTAAGAGCTGACAGTAATACATTATTCAAGTTAGAAGAGTTTTATTCTTTTTAGATCCAATATTTTCTTTTGTTCACTTTATTTTCTCCATTAATTTAATCTACTATATCATTTTTTATCTGAGATCATTGTGGGGGTAAGGCTGGTCATACTTGACTACGTTCAAGACTTACTCCTGACTCTGTGCCCAGTCTGCCTGCCTGCTTATCTATCTATGTATCTATGTATGTATGTATGTATGTATGTATGTATGTATCTATCTATCTATCTATCTGTCTGTCTATCTGTCTGACTGTCATCTATCTACTATCATCTATCTATCTATCTGCCTGCCTATATATCATCTATCTATCTGTCTGTCTATTGTCATGTCAACCCAGTGGTTTTTGAAGCTTTCCTCTGCTCTTGTGAGAAGAGATGAGAAGGGGTGTCTGCCAAAAGTTCTTGGGGAGCATACAGTCTAGGGATTGACCCTAGGTTCCCAGCACAGCAAAGCAGATCCTCAGCCCATTGAGCTATGTCCCCTGTCTTCAAAACGAGATATTTTTAACAAAAAAATGTTGAGTAACTACTTAAAATGGAAATTTACTTATTTCTTTGATCAGTATGCTGTAGTCCAGAGGGTTAAGGGTATTTTTTTTT
>PVKC010040692.1:0-12278 GCA_004027635.1 Crocidura indochinensis | reverse complement strand
TCACCAAGTAATAAACCAGAAACACAGTGTGTCACTCAATCTAGAAGACCCTGGGGAGAGGGTGGAGGATATGGGAGACAGAATGGGAATGGAGGTGGAGGGAGGACAACTTGGTGATGGGAATTCCCCTGATTCAATGTTTATTTGTAAATGGAATATTACTGTGAATATCATGTAAACCACTATGATTAAAATAAAAAAAGTTAATAAAAAATGAAAAAAAATAAAACCCAACTACAAATATGTTTGTAATCATGGTGCTTAAGTAAATATATTATTTAAAAAAGACACCACAACAGTAAAAAGAAAGATAAAAATCATGATGTTTTCAGTCATTCAGAGAAAGCTTTCAACAAAATTCAACACACATTCATAATTCAAGATAAATAAATAAATAAACAAAAAGTCTGACTTCATAAGTGAAGTAGTTTATGAATAGTGAGAGCAGAACTCACCTTCTTCTATTATGAATGATACAATACTACTACAAATTTACTATAACCTATCGAATTTTGACTAACAAATAAGACAAAGCAAAGTATGCAAGATATAAAATATTTATTGAAATTTATAGACATACTTTATGTCTGAATTATTAAATTAATTAGCATTATTAGATATAAAAACTTGAATAATTATTACATTGATTATTTTGTATCTAATCTATGTCTACACTTATATGTACAAATATTATAATGCATGTTATCTAATTAGTAAACTTTGATAATATATAAATAGTAAAGAGAAATGAATTAATAAAAATTTCATGTCATAATTTAGAGTTTAACCTACAGTAAGGGAAAAACAATCAACAAAAACAAGATTGTACCACGAGAAAGGAAAAATGTTATTTATCTCAAAATAATGAGTTCTGGGTATTTCAAAGTGTTCAAGCTAAGATTGAATGACCTCTTTGAGGAAATAGCACAGAAAAGAGTTCAAAATCTGATAGTAGTTGAGTAAATGTCCTATAAGGTTCTGCTGAAATGAAACATTTTATGTTTCTAAGAATGTACCTAATTTTATTCCTTAAGTATAAGGTCAGGAAAACATATTATTTCAAAGCAACTCTTAATGTCCTGTTTAATAAAAAAAATAGAGAATCAAACTAGTTACTGAGAAAAAAATAGAACTGAAGCTTTATTTTTTCTGGTCAAAAGGAGACATCAATACCTATTATTCTATGTACTCTAAGAAGGATATGTACTCAATTCTAATACTTTCTTTACAAAATTCTATGAGGGGTAAATGAGGAATATATGGAATGCCTGCTGGGAACAGGGTTAGAGGGAGGACAACACTGGTGGTGGAAATGCCTCTTATTCATTGTCACCATGTGCCTTAAATAGTATTGTGAAGTATTTGTAATTCACTTTGGTCACAATAAAATTAAGCTCCTGTGCCTGTCTGTGTTTCTTGAATACCTGAAGATCTCCTCAGAGGTTTAGGGAGTGCACCCCCAAAAAACTGCATTCTGAAGCTGCCCAGCAAGTAAAGTCTGGTTGGGGGGTCACCAATCAATAAGCTGAGATCTCTGGCCTGTGGAGTCTCCGCCCTGCCTTTGATCACTGAGGACTTCAAGGGAAATCTCTCCTATGCCTGTCTGTGTTTCTTGAATACCTGAAGGTCTTCTCAGAAGCCTAGGGAGCGCACCCTCAAAAAACTGTCAACTAAAGGCAGCAGAAGAGCGTGGCCACTCTGCTTTGCTTTGCTTTGCGGCTGCACACTTTTTCTAACCAATGAACCCCACCAAACTACAGGAAAACTACACCGCAAGCATGACAATGGGGAAAACTCGCAGGCAAACACCATGCACAGAGAATGAAGATGATATCTCAGATGACCTAAAAAATCCCAACCATCTGATTAACCTCTTGAATAAGGAAATTAAAATAGCAATATGGAAGTTGTTTGTAAAACTTAAAGAAAACATAGATCGATCTGAACAGAACACAAAGAGAGAAATCAGAAAATTCCAAACTGAAATAACAGATCTGAAAAACACGGTAGCTCAACTGAAAACCTCAATGGATGGCCTCGCCAGAAGGGTAACAGCAACTGAATAGAGTATCAAAGTACTGGAAGATGAGATGAAAAAACTCAACACAGCAGAAGAAATTGGAAAGAACCTTAAGACAAGTGATTAGGAAATGAAAAAAGTACTCAAGGAATGTGAACAGATAGAAGTCTTTGATAAACTCAACAGAAATAACATAAGAATCATTGGAGTCCCAGAGACTCAGGAATATCTCCAGAAAGAATCAACTCTCAAGACATCATCAAAAGATACTCCCAGAGTTAAAGACTACATGCAATCAAATCCTGCATGCCTGAAGAGTACCAGCTAAAAGAGTAAAACACCCCAAGACACAACCTCATTACAATGTCAAATCCCACAGGTAGAGATAGAATACTGAAAGTAGCAAGATCAAAAAGGGAAATTACATTCAAAAGAGCAATCCTAAGACTTACAGCAGACATGCCACAAGAAACTCTCAAGGCCAGAGACAGTGGTGGGATATTGTGACAAGACTGAATGAAATGAATGTTTAGCCGAGAACACTGCACCCAGCCTGACTCACGGTCATGTTTGAAGGAAGAATATATAGCTTCATGGATAAACAACAGCTCAGAAACTTTTGAGATGATGAAAAACCAGACTCAAAGAAAAAACTGAAAGGTCTACTTTAAGACAAGAGAGACCAACAAACACAGCAAACTTATCTACAAAAATGACATTAAATCCTATTCCAATCATCTCCCTCAATGTCAACGGACTATATTACCAACTAAAAGACAGAGAGTGGCAAAATGGGTCAAAAAGATGAATCCAACCTTCTGCTGCCTACAAGAAACACACCTGAATCGTCAGAACAAATACAGAGTCAAAATCAAAGGCTGAAGGAAAATCATCCAAGCAAACAACACCCTCAAAAAAGCTGGGGTGGCCATATTAATATCTGATGACACCACCTTTACACTCAAAAAAGTGGTAAGGGACAAAGATGGACACTATGTACTAGTCAAGAGATATGTACAACAGGAAGAAATCAGACTATTAATCATATATGCACCCAATGAGAGACCAAAAAATTATCTAATACCGTTACTGACAAATCTGCAAGAAGAAATCAATAATAACACAATAATTGTGGGAGACCTCAACACAGCCCTATCAACACTTAAGAGGTCAACCAGACTGAAAGTCAACAAAAACAACTATCCCTGAAAAAGAGTAATGGAAGAATGAGGATTAGTAGATATATACAGGACACACCATCCCCCAAAACCTGGATACACATCCTTCTCCAATGTACATGGATCATTCTCCAGGATAGACTGCATGCTGACACATAATACATACTTCCACAAAATGAAAAGGATAGAAATCTTGAAGGCTAACTTTGCTGACCACAAGGCTCTGAAATTAGATGCAAATTACAACAGAAGAAAAACTTTAACAATTGGAAAACAAACACCCTGCTACTGAACAACCAGTGGGTGCAAGATGAAAACAAAAAGTAAATCAAAATTTTCCTGGAAAAAAATTGGAATAAACACAAACTGCCAGAATCTATGAGACACAGCAAAAGCATTCCTGAGAGGAAAATTTATAGCTCTACAAGCACACATCAGGAAGGAAGAAGGGGCATACCCAAATAACCTAATGATGCAGCTCAAAAAATTAGAAAATGACCAACAAAAGGAACCAAAAAGAGGGAGACAGAAGGAAATAACAAAGCTGAAAGCAGAACTCAATAAAGTGGAAACCCAAAAAGCAATCCGAAAGATCAACGAAAGCCAAAGTTGGTTCTTGGAAAAATAAAATAAACAAGATTGATAGACCATTGGCAAAACTCACAAAGAAAGAGAGAAATCTGATAACCCATATTACAAATGAAAAGGGGGAGATCATGATAGATATTGCATAGTTCCACGAGGTAATCATAGACTACTTTGAGAAACTTCATGTTACTAAAGATGAGAACTTTGAAGAAATGGAAAAATTCTTGGACACTTATAACCTCACACTATTAAGTAAGGAGTATATAGTATATCTAAACACCCCCATCACTACTGAGGAAATTGAAACTGTAATCAAACATCTGCACCCCCCCCCAAAAAAAGCCCAGGCCCTGTTGGATGTTCTAATGAATTCTTTCAAACCTTTCAAAAGGAGCGACTACCAATCCTAGACAGGCTCTTCCATAAAATTGAAAAAACAGGAACACTCCCAAACAACTTTTATGAAGCCAACATCACCTTGATACCAAAACCAGACAGATGCTGCCAATAAAGAAAATTACAGACCAATATCCCTGATGAATGTAGATGCAAAGATCTTCAACAAGATCCTGGCAAATAGGATTAAATGCATCATTAAAAGGTTATTCACTATTATCAAGTAGGTTTCAAGGAATGCAAGGATCATTTAACATCCATAAATCTATCAACATTATACACAACATCAACAAGAAAAATAAAAATCGCATGATCATATCAATAGATGCAGAGAAAGCATTTGATAAGGTCCAACACCATCCTTGATCAAAACTCTCAGCAAGATGGGAATGGAATGGACATTTCTCAATCTATTTAAAGCCATCTACCACAAGCCAATGGCAAATATTATCATCAATGGAGAATAACTAAAAGCCTTCCCTCTAAATTCTGGTACAAGATAAGGCTGTCCGCTCTCACCACTCCTCTTCAACATATTACTGGAAGTTCTCGCTATAGTGATCAGACAAAAGGATATCAAGGGAATTCAGATAGGAAAGGAAAAAGTCAAGCTCTCATTTTTTGCAGACGACATGATACTCTACTTAGAAAACCCTAAAGCCTCTTCCAATAAGCTTCTAGAAACAATAGACTCATATAACAAGGTGGCAGGCTACAAAATTAACACACAGAAATCAATGACCTTTTTATACACCACTAATGATAGGGAAGAGAAGGAAATCAAGAAGTCAATCCCATTCACAATAGCACAACAGAAAATCAAATATCTTGGAGTTAACTTGACCAAAGACGTGAAGGAACTATACAAAGAAAACTATAAAATCCTGCTCCAAGAAATAAGAGAGGACACACGGAAATGGAAACACATACCCTGCTCATGGATTGGCAGGATTAACATCATTAAAATGGCAATACTCCCCAGCATAATACAGATTTAATGTGATCCCCTTTAATATACCCATGATATTCTTCAAAGAAGTGGATCAAACACTTATGAAGTTCATCTGGAACAATAAACACCCTAGAATAGCTAAAGCACTCCTAGGAAAAGGAAACTGGTAGGCATTACTTTCTCCAAATTTAAACTGTACTACAAAGCAATAGTTATCAAAACAGCATGGTTTTGGAATAAAGACAAACCCTCAGATCTGAGAAATAGGCTTGTTCTTAGACAATGTTCCCCAGACATAGAATCTCCTATTCTTTGACAAAAGAGCAAGATATCCTACGTGGAGCAGGGAAAACCTCTTCACCATTGATGCTGGCAGAACTGGTTAGCCACTTGCAAAAAAGCGAACATAGACCCCCCAGTTAATATCATTTATGAAGGTAAAACACAAATGGATTAAAGACTTTGATATCAGACCTGATACCATAAGGTACATAGAACAACACGTTGGTAAAAAAAACTCATGACATTGAGACAAAAGGCATCTTCAAGGAGGAAACTGCACTTTCCAAATAAGTGGAAGCAGAGAACAACATATGGAAATACATTAAGCTGAGAAGCTTCTGCACCTCAAAAGTAATAGTGCCCAGGATACAAGAGCCACCCACCGAGTGGGAGAAACTATTCACCCAACACCCTCAGATAAGGGGCTAATATCCAAAATATACAGGGCACTGACATAACTTTATAAGAAAAACAACATCTAATCCCATCAAAAAATGGGGAGAAGAAATAGACAATTTGATAAAAAAAATAAATACAAATGACCAAAAGGCACATGGAAAAATGCTCTTCATCACTAATCATCAGGGAGATGCAAATCAAAACAACGATGAGATTCCACCTCACACTAGAGATTGGCGTACATCAAAAAGAATGAGAATAATCAGTGCTGGCGTGGATGTGGAGAGAAATGAACTCTTATCCACTGCTGGTGGGAATGCCATCTAGTCCAACCTCTATGGAAAGTGATATGGATATTCCTCCAAAATCTGGACATTGAGCTCTCATTCAACCCAGCTATTCCACTCCTAGGGATATACCTTAAAAACACAGAAATACAATACAGAAACCCCTTCCTCACACCTATATTTATTGCAGCACTATTGAATTTAGCCAGACTCTGGAAACAACCAAGATGCCTTTCAACAGATGAATGGCTAAAGAAACTGTGGTACATAAACACAATGGAATTTATGCAGTCGTCAGGAGAGACGAAGTTACGAAATTTTCCTATACATGGATGTACATGGAATCTATCATGCTGAGTAAAATAAGTCAGAGGGAGTGAGAGAGACACAGAATAATCTCACTTATCTATGGGTTTTAAGAAAAATAAAAGTCACTTTTGCAACAATCCTCAGAGACAGTGAGAGAAGGTCTTGATCTTCCAGCTCACCTCATGAAGCTCACCACAAAGAGTGGTGAGTGCAGTTATAGAAATAACTACACAGAGAACTACCATAATCATGTGAATGTATGAGGGAACTGGAAAATCTGTCTGGCATATAGGTGGGTGTGGGGTGGGATGGAGGGAGATCTGGGACATTTGTGGTGGGAATGTTGCACTGGTGAAAGGGGTGTTCTTTACATGTCTGAAACCTAATCACAATCATATTTGTAATCAAGATGTTTAAATAAAGAAAAAAATTAAAAAAAGCAAAAATAATAAGAAGAGTAAAAAGAAATATTTCTTCTTGGGAGAACTATTTTCATTTCTCACTGATACAAAAGCATAAGCTCTGAAGTTTTATTATTTTTCATGATTCCTTTTATCTCAGAGAGAAAGGTACTATTTAATTCAGACTAACCTATAGTCTGAATTTACTAGCTTAAAATTAGATTCCTAGCTCTGTACTGGCAATCTACATCCAAATCTTTGGGATGTTATTCTTTGAATCCTATTGCTTAACAAATACTCTCAGATAATTTTTGCACATATAAATATAAGTGAAAGTCAAAAATATTTCATGTAGTATATGTTTATGATTAGGATATAAGTATGGTAGAATAAGCAAAATAATTATTGCTGACAATCTTTCAGTGATATTTCATATTAGACACCCCTTTAACACACAATGAAAATCTAATATTGTGATTAAATTAGGTAGCTCTAGGCTCATTTTTACTCCTTAAGTACACATAATGAAAATTGCTCTTTATAGTATGTCTATAAAATAATGACTATAAGAAGATGAAAATTCTTGTGTTACGTTTAATTTGGTATCAAAAAGCCAATGTCAGAGATGAAAGTGAGAAGATATGAGTACATGGGGAAAAGGCAATCTAGGCAGGCTATTGATACTCCAAGAAAAAAAACACACAAAAATAATGTGTGTAGTTTTATGATTTAGAATTATTGTTCTTTGCAGATCTGATCATTACAATATCATGATACTACAAACAACACAATATAAAATGATTGGGCTTATAAAATAGAACATAAATATTACCATCATTGATAAAATAAAGCATAGATGACATATAGGGAAGTGTGGAGTGGGAAAAATAAAAAGGGAGGTGAACATCTGTACTCCAAAAGTATATATGGAGTACAAGTGGGGGATTCTTAAGTTATAATAATTTTTTGTTGTTGTTGTTGTTGTTTTTGTGTCACACCCGGCAGCACTCAGGGGTTACTCCTGACTCTTTGTTCAGAAATCGCTCCTGGCAGGTTCAGGGGAGCATATGGGATGCCAGTATTCGAACCACTATCCTTCTGCATGCAAGGCAAATGCCTTATCTCCATGCTATCTCTCTGGACCTGCAAGAGTATAATCTTATATGATTGCCAGCACTTATAATCAAAATAGGCTTTCAAGGGGATAAATTGTAAAAGAAAAATCTCTCACTCATGTAAATTTTCTCCATTTTGTTGGAAGTTAGTGTAATTTACACTAATTAACTCAATTAACTTCAATTAAATTAATGAGCTGTGTTTCCACTTGCTAAAATAAAAACAAAACAAAATAACTAAACCTGGTAATAAAAGTAAAATTTAATTTTTAGGTTTAATTGTTAATATGAAGGCAATTTCAGTGAAGTTTATCAATTTTCCTTCTTATGGAAGAAAAAATAGTAATATGGCATTAAGTTAGGAGAGATATATTTAAGATTCAGTAAAATATAGATGGAATAAAAGTTAGAAGCAAAATATTTTGGGTGTATTTAAGAAAATTAGTTGTTTTTAAAGTTACAAAGGACAAGTGCTGTTGCAGTATATCACTGATGATGCTTCATTCATAAATCATTCTGAATCTAAATTAAGTCTAAATTATCAAAATAAAGTGTTACAAAATATTTTGTGGTGGTATGAGTAAAAGGGAACCAGTGAAAAAACTGTGATAGGTGGGACATCAATAAAACTACATTTGAATTCAGTTTTTATAAGATTTTCTAAAGGTTCATTATTATAGTTAGTTGTAGAGGACAGTGATGAAGTTGATTACAGGAAGAGCAAGATATCCTGTATCTAGATTTGTGCTAATTTTATCATCTGCATTTTAAAGAAGAGGAGGCAAAGCACAGTGTGGTTTAGTAGTATAGCTAAGGTCAGAGAGCATATGGTAAATTGGGATTTTGGTGCATGCAGAGTATTACTGGAGTTCATAATAACGGATATATATTTAATTTTTGTTAATAGCCCAGAATTGTATCTATTGTATTCTAATAAATGTCCAGTAAAATAGGGGAAATAAAAAGTGACTGACAATGATTATGAGTTTCTTTTGGGGAGGTGAAAATATACATATTTTAAAAAAATTTTTATTTTATTGAAAAATTGTGCTCAACAAAAACCTTCATTGTTGAAAGATATACAATGAGTCAGGATCCTTCCCATCACCAGTGTCAACCTCCTTCCACCAGTGAACCCAGAGTCCATCCTATATCATCACTCTTTGCCAGCTGGCCTGTCAGTATAACAGTCCCCTTTAAAGTTACAGTTAAAGTTTAGATCCCTTTATTCTATTATTGTTGACTTAGGCTTGGATATTTAGTTCTGTCCTTATTTATTTCCTTGCTAATGCATCCATGACCACTTGGCCCCTAGCCCTCAGCCTTTCTTTGATCCTTTCCTCTAGTTATATAGAATAATGTGGGAATATGTGGTAAAATGAAGTAATCTAAAGAATCCATGTCCAATGATCCTATGGAAAAGTCAACAGCACCATTTAAAAGATAAGGGATCTATGGGGCTAAACAATAGCACTGCAGTAGAGCATTTGCTGTGCATACAGCTGACTCAGGAAGGACCCAGATTCAATTCACGGCATCCCATATGGTTCCCTGAGCCTGCCAAGAGCGATTTCTGAGAAATGAGCCATGAGTATCAACCCCTGAACCCTGAGCACCACCAGGGTGTGAGACAACACAACAACAGCAACAAAAACAAAAAGATAAGAAATTTTAAAACTCTGCGGCCCAGAGAGATAGCACAGGGGCATTTGCCTTGCAAGCAGTCGATCCAGGACCAAAGGTAGTTGGTTCGAACCCCGGTGTCCCATATGGTCTCCCGTGCCTACCAGGAGCTATTTCTGAGCAGACAGCCAGGAGTAACCCCTGAACACTTCCGGTGTGGCCCAAAAACAAAAAAAAAAACTTTTTTAAATCTAATAAAAAAAGTGTGTATGGCATGAAATTTTGTTATGTTTGTTTTTGCATAGGCAGTAAAATATGGGGAAATAGAAATAAAAACTCTTTGACCTAAAAACAAGGAGATCTTACCCAGGAAGCATCCTGGGATAAGACCAACTATAGGCTCCAGGCATACTAAGTTGTTTAACCCCAAAGTCTTTCTCTGTGGTTCCAGTACAAATTCTTCATAATCACTGTTGTTGCAGGATCTCCAGTTAGAGATCCTGGTTTTTGTACAGATCCTATGTTGAAGTCAGGATGGCATGGAGTATCTTCTGATTTCATCTCACCATTAGGCACCAATGAAGGGAACCTTGCTCTGAAAGCAAGTTGTTGCTGTTACTAAGTCACCCGGGTGTCAGATGAACCCACTGTGGAGCAAGACAATACCAGGACAGCATTAGGGCTGTCCCTTGTAGAAGAGAGATTCCTAGTGCTGGTGTAGACAACTATGCTGATATCATAGATAGGTTCCTAAGTTCTTGGGGGTATGGCCAATGTCTGATCTTCTGGAGCCTAAGTATTCAGGGTGCAAGGCCCAATTGCAATATAAAATGTATGTGTTCCTATCCTTATGAGTTAAAAACTTGTATCTACACTTAAGATTTCCCCCATTTTAATGTGCCTATACTTAAAGAACTATTCCACATGGTACTACTGGTGCATATGGGGGTAAAATAGCAAGCCAAATAATCCCAATATTCTGGTTCTAATATAAACTTGGAGAGACTTATTTACTAGAATTTCCTACTAAATAGATCCAAAAAAATCAATGGGGAAAACTTCCTCAACACAAGAAGATAGACTATAAGAATTATACCTATTAAGGAAATATGTCTGAAGAAATATTCAAATGAGATATAAATATCCTTTAAGTCTTTTGACATAGTCTGAGGGGAGGAGATAAAATCTGAAGTACATATTTAGCCTGTGACATGATCTTGTGGAGTTTGAAAATGGATTCCAGCAGTCACATATCAGGAAATGTCCTCGAGCTAAGGGGCTTCTCAGAAACTGAATCTGACAGCAAGCATTAGTCCATAGTGAAGAGAGATGGGGAAAAAGGAGCCGCCAAGAGAAAATCAGGAACAGTGACTGTGGCAGCTTCTTCTCAGACTGAGGCAAGGCAGGCTGGCAATCTATCTTTTCACTTTGGCAGCGGTGGGCATCTGGGTGGGGTTGGGGAGCGTTTTGGTTCCTGTGGAGTTAAAAACTGAGGGTAAAATTAGTTAAATAGAGTGAAAAAAAAGTTCAGAATGAGAGAGTGGTGTATTAGAACTGGATTTGTGAGGTGGTAAGTGGGATAGGAAGAGTTATATATAACAAGAAAAAGAAATGCACAATATAGACGTTATATATATTACAGATGGACATACTGCAGGCATTGAGGTGACCAACACAAACACTTACACACACACATAGACAGACACTGAGAATTGATCCATAGGTTACAATTTGAAAGCTGACTCAGGTAAAATGGATCAGAATGTTTAAAAACATCTGTCAAGTCTGATGGAAAGGATTTCCATTTTCTAGGTCAATCATCATTGGTGAGGTAAATTTTAAGCAATAAGTTAATGAGCACTGTAAGAGGTGTCTACAGCATAAAGAATCATCTGGAAGGTCATGAGCATCTAGACTCCTTTCCTAAAAGCAAATTAAAATCATGAGCATTATGGCATAATGTTAAGCAACCTACAATAGTAAAAAGATTACAATAACATATTCAATGAATGAGCTCTATAGTCAGAGTTTGACATGCAGTTGCATATTCTATTATCTGTGGACAAAAATATTTGTTAGTAGAAATAATTAAGTATAAAATGAATTAATTTTTTGTGACATTATCTTAATTAGTACTGTCTTCTGAGTCTAATATCGTATAGAATTTAAGGTGGAACTAAGCAACCACAATTACCTCCAAGTACCACTGTGGGCAGAAAGATAAAGGAGTTATTATAGACATAGTAAAATTAAAACATCACAATTTCTTAGAGCAAGCACTGTAGTGAGAGTCCATGGCTCCCAAAATATTAAGCACCAGTGTCTGTGAATTAAAGCCTTAGAATATTATTATTGACATCTATAAAGAGTAGGTCATGGGACAACTAAATCTATGTATCCATTGCTGAAGGTCTCCTTGAAGTATAGAAGACAAAACAAGTTTTTATGCTTCTCCTCTTCCATTCAGTTACTTCTCTTTCCTTTGCAGTATTCTGAGGCTAATGGTGTTCAGGGCAACTACCAATGAGACCATTATATTATTTCTTAGAGTTATTCTAAACATCACATATAAGTAATATTCTGTATTAATTCTTTTACTTGCTTCAATTAGAATAATATTTCAAGTTCCATATATGCTGCTGAAAATTGTATGGTGGCATCATTCCTTGAAGCTATGTAGTATTCCTTTGTATATATGTACAATATCTTCATGATCTGCTCCTCTGTT
>PVKC010040691.1:0-12365 GCA_004027635.1 Crocidura indochinensis | reverse complement strand
TTGCTGATTTGAGTACTTTGACCTTTTTGTCATTGTTTTCCTTTGTTTGCTTTTTTTGGTCTGTTTTTCATAGTTGCTGGCTTTGTTTTTTTGTTTGTTCTTTTCTTTTTCTTTGGGTTTCTATTTTTCTTATTTTGCTTTTTTGGTTTATTTTGTTTTTCTTCTTTTTATTTTTGTTGTTGCTTTGTTGGTTTTTGTTTATTGTTTATTTTTTGTCCCCCAATTCACAATACAGACCAGGCAAAGGGCCTGTGTTGAGGTGTATATGGGGTGTGTTTACTGTACCTCCTTTTTCTATACAGTCAGTGTAAAGAACACTGCCTGTGGTAAGAATTGGGAGACCTTATCTTTTTTTTTTATTTGAAGGATTATATATATATATATATATATATAAAATCCTTCACCAGTACAACATTCCATGACCCACTGTCCTTCCACCCCACCTCACATCAGCCTGTACTCTAGACAGACTTTCTACTTCCTTCCTACAGTCACATTTTATTATGATAGTTCTCAGTGTAATTATTTCTGTGACTGCACTAAACGCTCCCTGTGGTGAGCTTCATGTTGGGAGCTGGACCCTCCAATCCCCCTCTATTTTGTCTCTGAGAATCAATACACAAATGCTTTTCATCTTTCTCAAAACCCATAGATGAGGGAGACCATTCTGTACTTATCTCTCTCCCTCTGACTTATTTCACTCAGCATAATAGAGCCCATATACATCCATGTACAGGAAATTATTGTTTCATTTTGTTTTGTTACCTTTTCTTCTTTTTTCCCTTTCCTTTTCTAAATTGATATTTATAACATCTAGAGAAACTCCTCCTAGTTTTTTTGGTTGTTGTTTTTTTTCTTTTTCTTTTCCTATATCTCCAATAGAACCACATTACTTGAATCATCTTGTTCAGCCTGATAAAATTGAGGGGGAAAATGGATGGTTCCAGGTCCAGACAATCACATGAACATTTAGTAGAAATAAAAATGATCAGATCTGAACATCAAACCCAAAGTCAATGACAACAGAATCTATACCCAATCTACAATGAACTGTACAAGTGGGGACTAGTTACACTATATTCTGGGAGGGGGTAGAAGAGGGAGATGTTGAATACATGCTGGGAACAGGGGTGGAGGGAGGACAACACTGGTGAAGGGAATGCCCTCATTCATTGTCACTATGTACCTTAAATATTACTGTGAAAGATTTGTAATTTATTTTGGCCACAATAAAAATTAATAAAAAAGAGACAAGTACAAAGTGCCAATTGTAATGGAATATGGGGAAGGTCATACCTATATATACTCGAGTGAGTATAAGCTAACCTCCCTAGTTCTACCCTAAAAATTGGGAAAACTTAGTGACTCGAGTATAAGCCAAGGTGGAAAATGCAGCAGCTCTTGGTAAATTTCAAAAATAAAAATATATACCCAATCCGAAACAATTACAATAATCAAGGAATCAGTAGGTTAAATGTTTTTCAATATTTATTGCTAAAGAAAAACTGTAAACTAGCAACAATAACATTAAAACTTTAAACGAAGTACAGAAAACCATAGCTTAACAGGTAATCAAGCTAAATCACAAAGGTTACAATCCTTCAAAATTGGATTCCTCCTCATCATCATCTGTATGTCCAAACAGAGTTTCAGCTGTCTCTGATGTGAGGGTATCAGCATAGACATCATCATTGTCATCAGTAATATAGATATCAGTAATAATAATAATATATTGTCATCAGCATTCTCATCATCGCTGAGTTCGCAGATATCATCATCACTGCTGTCAGTCTCATACAAAATAGTTCAGTGGCATACAGTTCAATTCGACCAGCCACCTACCTCTTCAGCTCAGCCATGACTTTTGGACTGAGCTGAAGTACTGCCCACTTCAGCAGACAGCAGAAGATGACTGGAGACTATGTGCATTCGATTCGGTGTGCACACACTGAATCAAATAACCTGTATGACCCGAGTATAAGCCAAGTTCAGGTTTTTGGCACAAAATTTTGTGCTGGAAAAAAAGTCGGCTTATACTCAAGTGTATATGGTATTATGGCATTGGTGAAGGGAAAAGAATTTCAGAGATAAAAGCCTACAACAGAAATTGTTAATTAAGGGCTCTGGGCAATGTACAATCTAAAGTCTGATTTTGTGTGGCCTGCAGGTTTTGGAATGATTTCTACAATATAGTTTTCAAAAATCCAAAGAATAATTGTGTGGTGGGGCATAGAGAGGTGAAATTTCTCTGAAATTTAATTTTTAATATCACTGAGGATTTCTGGGCCAGTCTTGCTCATGAGTTTTTTACCTTTTTTTTTTTTTTGGTGGGGTTGAAGAAGAGTTGGGGGACACTCCCAGTGGTGCTCAGAGCTTACTACTAACTCTGAGCTTAGAAACCACTCTTGCTGGTGTTTGAGGGACAAGAATCATATCCACATGCAAAGCCAACTCTACCCACTATACTATTGCTCCAGTCCTCTGCTCATGTGTTTAAATATTGTGAGTCACTGTTTTCATGAAGGGTTTGTGACTATTTATTCAACTACATGCTAACTACTGAGTCTTAGACCTTTGACATAATACCTTTAACCTTGGTTCAAATGCCATTAAATGATCTCTGGCCTTGGTTCAAATTCTAGTTTGGCAAATTGCTCTCTGAAATGAAAATATGACCAATTTACAGAGCTTTATGACATCAACAGATTGCTTGATAAGGATCCAGTGAATGCTAGTTAATATCACTGAGCTATCTTCCCAGAGGACTAGAGATTTCCAAGTAGCAAAGTGACAGGAGGGGAAGGGATGGTGAGACTGGCATAAAGTGCCAGTTGAGAGAAGAACTTCAACCTGATATAACTGGAGAGGCCAGGACTCAAGATTCAAGTTAGCTGAGGGAGAAAGCCAAGGACTGGGATATTGGGAAGCATCAACACATACCTTGCCAATTGACACAGAGAGAGATTAAGGCTGGGCTCACAAGGCCAAGAATTTCAACCAGATTTAGATGGTATCAACTCAGAAGCCAATGAGAAGCAGCCAAGGAGAGGGTGGAGAGGGTTCGGGAAGAGTGTCCCTTTTGCAGGCAGTACTCTAAGCAAGAGCTTACTTCAAAGGACAAGGATGAATGTCCTTCTATCTCCCTGTGAAAATCCAGAAGCTCAGAGATAATGTAACTTAAAAATAAAAAAAATTCCCAATTGCAAGGGCTCAACCTTCTCCTGCCCCTCCACAAACTCTTGCACCTCAGGTTCCATCCTTTTTTTGCTTTGAGAAGCTTTGAATCTTATTGTAGTACCATTTTAATTTTTCCACTCACAGATTAACAATATTTTCCAACCATCCAGGTTGAATTAAATACAGTTGGGTTTTTGTTGCTGGATGGAGTCAGCATCTACTCTGCAGGTTCGTTTGCAGCATGGCCTCTTCCCAGCCCTCTCAACTACAGGTATATTTTTCACATGTGGTTCAGTCAGAGCCCTAAAATGACAAAGTGCCCATGGTCTGAGAATGGCAAAGATCCGAGCTACGCTGAAAAGAGAAGTTGAGAAAAAACAGCAAACTATGATAAACCAGTAATTCAAGGATCAGAGCCAAACATAAACTGATAGACTTCAATAGGCACAGGATACAAAAGCTTTTTAAAGTCTACATGTCTTAAAAAAAGGGGGGGGGAGGGTCCATGCCTTGTCTTACTTATTATTCACTTCCAAAAGTGACTGCTGAATGGTATTGAGTCCAGAACAGTCTGCTCCAAAGACTGAGGGAAAATAAGTCTGCTTCAGAGCCTAGAGATAGAGACTATTTGTGTTGTTCTGTCAAAAGTGGGAATTCTTGTTTATTTGACGATTTTTCTTCTTTGGACTTTGTATTAAACAAATGTCTCTTTTGGGGTCCAGTGTTTCTTCAAATTTATTTATAGAAGAACTTTTTCTTGCCCTTTCTTGTCTGTTTTTCATATTTTTGGTGAAAGGGATAATATATAAAATTTTACAAGGGTTCAGCTTTCTTAACATTTCCTAAATGTGGGCATCTGGCATTCTCATTAAGGAAGTGGTGTCCATTCATAGATTTGCTCCATCTTCAATTCATATGTGGTAAAGTGCAGGCGTATTGAGACAGTGCTGCCCCTCAGTGTCTTTTGGAAATATTCTTTTCTTAAAAATTGATCTAACATTCTTGAGGTAGTTTTAAACTGCTCATATCTTTAATTTTCAACACCACCCCTTTTGACCTCTTTTCTTAAATGGTAAAATACAGAGTCCTATTGTACTTTCTGGATTCTGCTCCATAATGTGCACTTTATGCTCTAAATTTCTTATGAGAACAATCTAAATATTTGAATGAAGGGAGAGTTAGAAAATAAGCTACACCCAGTTTCTCATTACACATGACAAAGATGCTCTATACATTCTTTCTGCTGACAGCACCTTTGACTTGGTCAGATTTTGAAAAGTTTGAAGAAGAGTTTTCAATCACCTGAAAGTGAATTACTAAGCCCCAAAATGTGTTCTGTTCTGGCAATGTCATCAGAACAGTTCGTTATATCAGAAAAATGTTTGGATAGAATATGTGGACACACACACCCATGCATGCATCTCACTATTATTCAAGCATGGGTCAAGATTAATACCAATTTCAAAGACTTTGTATAAAATTGTATCCCAAACCCATGCTTTTATTATATTTCTGTAAATCATGATAATGATAAATTTAAAATAGAAATCAGAGGGAGAAACCATGATCTTCATTTGATACTGGTAAGAGGGGTTGCTGAAAAGAAGGTTTAGAGTGATTTGCATTTTTCTATTATACTGGCTCTCTGTTTCTCCTTAGAAGTTATCTGAACATTAGACAGGCACATATTTAATTCACTATTTCAATCTATTTAAATTGACAAACTGATGAATGGCCTGCCTATGTCAGATAGACAGTAAAGGGTAAGCATATTGGGTATAGTGTGTTTAAATGATATGTAACAGTCAAATATTTGTGAACCTAGCTGGAAATGGAATATTAAAATGGAAGCTCCTTGGTTATTTTAAGGTTATTTATAGTAATTTATTAATTTGAATGTGATCTTCATGTTTGAGTTTCCTGTGAGTCACTCCCTTTTGAGTAGGGCTCAAGTTCTTTCTCATTAGACTGCCAATGAGTTGCCTTAAAGTTAAGTAGCTCCAAAAACAAAATTTTTCTGAGGGCTAGAGAAGTGAAACAGTTAAGCAGGTATGGTTTCTGCCTTGCATGCAGCCTACACAGGTTCAATCCTGGACTGCTAGTATTAGAGGTCCCCTCTGGGTCTAGCTTGTTGTAGACTGGGTATCGATTCAGTTGTCACTGGCTTTGGATTTGGTGTTTAAGTCTGATCATTTTTTATTTCTACTCAATGTTCATATGACTGCTTGGTCTTGGTACCCTTCATTATTTCCCCCTCAATTTATGAGGCAGAACAAGATGGTTCAAGTTATGTGGTTCTGTTAGAAGGAGGGAAAAGGGGGGGGGGATTGGGAGGAGTCCTTCTAGGGGCTACAAATATCAATTTAAGAGAAGAAAGGGAAAAAGAAGAAAAACATAAAACAATACCAAAAAAAATCAAACAAAAAAACCCCAATAAGCACCACAGCAATAAAGACAACAATCAGGCAATAACCAAAGAAATAACCAAACAACAACCAAACAATAACCACAGTCCTGAAATAAAAAAAAAACCCACAAGGGCACCTCCCACCTTGAATATTAATTAATTTTTTTTGTTATTGTTGTTGAAAAAATGAATTTTTTAAGATTGGTGAGGAGGTGAGAGGAGGGGAGCCTTGAGTCACTGGTAAAGGGAAATTGATTATAGTAACAATTTGAATTTGGAGCATTTAATGCCTGGAGTTCTGTCATCAACAGCTTTGTAAATCACAGTGAATTAAAATTAAAATCAAAACCTTCTTCCAGAAGTTATAGAGGAATATCTATTTCTTCCAATCACCATCTGACCTTCCTATCCTCTCCTACAGTGACCCTGGTCAGAGATTTATCTCACCAATGATCTGGGATAAACTGTCCATCTCCAGGTCCTTAAACCACTTGCTAAGTTCCTTTACTATGCAAGTAACATAGTCACAGGACTAAGGGTTTAGGACACATGTTAGGAATGATTGGGCACTATTTGACCTACCCACATTACTTTGAAACCTTAAGACTAATGTTTTGGTTATCAAAGCTTGGAAGAGAACTTCTATGCCTGAGAATATAGGAATAAGATTTTAAAAGTGGCATGAAAGTGATGAGAAACCCTTTTCCCTTACTAGTCATTGGTCCTAATTCATAGCTCTCTCTCTCTCTCTCTCTCTCTCTCTCTCTCTCTCTCTCTCTCTCTCACACACACACACACACACACACACACACACACAAATCAAGCTTTTAACCAGGCTCCTCCCTCACTCCACATAAAATAGACTTTGGGAAAGAACAGTCCACAACTTCACAATGGGCACAGTTGTGCCCAAAATCCTAGAACAAATGCAAATACAGCTTGATTTACTCCATTCCTCAGAATTTCAGGTATTTTCACTACCCAAAATGTGACTATGCCATCTGTATTTGGAGACCATTGTAAAATGAATTCTTCCTTCAAGACCACACTTCTTAATTTATTCACTAGCACTTTTTTATGCTTGTTCATTTGTGGCAGATAGCAGGTGTCCACAGAATAAAAGGAATGTGTGGGTTAAAACTTGAAGTTGAGATGCTTCTTTCAAGCAAATTATATTTGACAGATCTGGAAAAACCCTCTCTCACTGCAGTTTTTGGAAATACTTCCAGAGCTCTGTGAAACTGTAGGCTTAAAAAATGCTCTTCTATATTTCTCAAATGAGGAAAATGCCCACAAGGGAAACTAAGAAAACTTCCAGGATATTTTAGAACTCAACTCTTTGGCATCCCTAGCCCTTATATTCCTTCTCCCACCTACTCCATATATTCATTCTCTATTAAAAGTTAAATTCAGGCAAACAAAAATTTTCCAACTGGGGCCAAGCTTCTGTGACCACCAGCAATTCCATGCTGTGATTTTTTTTTATAAATGTAGCATACTTTACAGATGATGTTACAAAACTCAGAGCTTAGTGAAAAGACCTTTCTGATATTTTACATAGAAAAAAAAGAAGAAAAACAAATCCAGATCTTTTTCAAAAATCACTTACAATCAGCTGGAAGGTATTCAGTGAACTTTGTTTTACAGCGGTTTGTGGCCAGTTACAAATTGGGGTCTTACCCTGCAATCAATCTCTGCCAGAAACCTTCACTGAGGCCATCAGGGGAATTAGAAATCAAATGTTAGAGGCAGGATCCAGAATGCACCAATGATTTGGAGAAACTTGGGACTGGCCTCCTGAAAACAAAGGGAAAGAATAATTGGGGAGATCTAGTTTAAGCCCAAGACCATGTTCTCCTCCAATGTCCCTCAAAATCTAACCTTAAGAGTATTTCTCTCCATAAAAGAAGACATGAAGGCTCTTCTGACTTTGGAACCAAGAAGGAAACATCCATCATGGTTATTTTGTTGGCTACAATGTACATGAAAAATATAGATCATAGTATGAAGCTCTACAGAACCTGAGAAGACAGGAGGAACATCCAGGTATAAAGAATGTGTGTGTCTTCCTGGCAAGTGTCCCTCCTTGCCTGGGAAACCTAGTAAAAGGAATGTGTGCAACTGCAATTATAAATGATTTAATTGCAGACACATGGTTCTCTAGTAAACATTTTCTGGGTAAAGAACAAAACTTTCACGTCTAGAAAGCAAGAAATGGCAGAGTCTGAGTGCAGGGCTTCTTGGATCACAGGAGAGCTCACACCCAGAAAGCAAGTGAGGGTAGAGACTGAGTGCAGGGTTCCTTGGGTCACAGGAGAGCTCAGCAAGATGTAGAGGTGGGGGGCTAGAGAGATAGCATGGAAGTAAGGCGTTTGCCTTTCATGCAGAAGGTCATTGGTTCGAATCCCAGCACCCAAATGGTCCCTCGAGCCTGCCAGGGGTGATTTTTGAGCATAGAGCCAGGAGTAACCCCTGAGCACTGCTGGGTGTGACCCAAAAACAAAAAAACAACAGCAACAAAAAAAAGATGTAGAGGTGGAGTTCATTCTCTCTGCAGGGGTCTCTTAGACCAGGTATGCACATATACAGTGTTATGGTCCCACTGTCCAGATTTTCTTGGAAGTAAAACAGAGACATTTACCCTAAAATCCTCAAATACCAGTGAATAAATAAATTTTGATCTTAAATAGGAAGTCTTCAGCATTTTATTCAAAAAGCAACCCAGCCCATTTGGGCACGGAGGGGATGGGCATACTCAACAGTGCTCAAGAGCTACTTCTCACTGTATGTGCAGGGGTCACTCCTGGCAGCACTCAAAAGATCATATGCAGTGCTGAGTACTGAATCAGAGTTGGCCACCTCCAAGGAAAGGGCCTTACCCCCTCTTACTCTTGCTCAACCCATCTGGTTTTTCAGGAAGAAATTAAACTTTAAAGCCAGTGGAAAAAGTGATCCCTGGAGGTGTTGTTTGGATAATATTATAATAGCCCTAACCACAAGAAATAGCTACCATTTATTGAGCTTCATTGAGCTAGATGGTAAGTTAAGTGACTTGTACTAAATACTTCATTTAATCCTTTCAATAAGCCAACAAACAAGGTAATATTTATGCCCTTGTTTTAGAAATTAAGAAACTGAAACTTCAAGTGGTTAAGTTACAGAGTTAAGCAGGGGATGAATCTGCTCATATTAGCTCCCAATTCTGCCCCTGCAATCCTTATTGTTGTTGTTGTTGTTGTTATTATTATTATTATTATTATTTATTGTACAAATTTGAGAAGGGAAGGAGACCATCCAGACTTTGGAAGAGTTTCCATGCAGAAAGGGGAATAGTAAAATGTTATTAAAGCAGTTTATTGATTGCTTGATTGATTGGTTTTTGGGCCATACCCGATGCTCAAGGGTTACTCTTGGTTTTGTGCCCAAAAATCATTCCTGGGAGGCTCAGGGAACCATATGGGATACCAAGAATCGAACCCGAGTCCATTCCAGGTTAGCCATATGCAAAGCAAATGCCATACTGCTGTGCTATCTCTTCGGTCCTGGGAATAGTAAAGTTTGAGAAATACAGAACCAGGCACCAGCTAGGAACCTCTCTTTCATAGTAAGAAGGAGGCAGTTGGGCTCCCTCAGAACTCATGACAGAAGGAACAGGACAGAGCAAATGGGAGAAAGGCGCAAGATCTGCTGTCTGAGGTGGCTAAGATAAGAGTGCAGAAGTAGTTCTCCCATAGAGACCCAGTGGGGACAAGAGCACTAATCCCTCCTCAGACCCCGCACTCATGTCAACGCCAAAGAAGAGTCTAGAAGCATTAAAAGGGGAAACCCTGGTCCATAGAGCTATAGAACCAGCTGTTGGTATATTGACTTGTAGGATATCTGGGTCCTCTGAGGGCAGGCTTGAAGGCCAGACTAGAGGAGAAAAGAAAGGAGAGTAGGAAGAGGATTAGACAGCAGCTCAATCCAGAGATGGTGTAGCCAGCTTGATGACACATTAGAGTCACCTATCAGGAAAGAAGTCTGGAACTAGAGGGACAGTCACAGGGGTAGGGAAACCTACCTGCTCCCTCCAACTGAAGAACTGGGTGGTGCCTTTACAAAGTTACCCCAGCTATCCTCTTTCTACTTCCAAAACAGAAGAGGTAAGTTCATTGTAACCCATTGTGGGTCAAGTGCAAGGACTAATAACACCTCATGGAAGATTTAGATTGAATGGGTAAATATATGGTGACAGTATCCCAGAAATCAGAACATCCTTATTGGATTCAGATGGAATTGAATACAGATCCTTGTGCAGAACCACACCAGTTTCTCCAATCCATCTGGGGGCAACCACTTTATGATAGGGGATAGTCCTACAGCTTCTAGAAGCATCTAGAAATTACTCTGCCTTCCCTTCTTGATCCAAGAGAGGCAGGTTTTGGCAAACTGCTCCTGAGTTCAGACAAGCAATCCCACATCTTTCATTGCACCAGAGAATCAAGACACTCACCCTCAGGAGCAGATTTCTTAGCATACGGAAACTACTTCCTCAGACAAGCTTTGGAGCAATAACAAAAATTTGTAAGTTTGGATTACAAAATATGACTGAGTCCATGAGGCAGGAGATTTTGGACTCCCCTGAATAGGGGTTTAATCTCCTAAACCCCTAAATAGGTTTAGGAGGGCCTAGGCAACACTAGGGACTGAAAGGAAGTGTTCATCCTTTTCTTGAAGCACTGGGCATTGCCATTCTGCCTTCCCTGGCATTCCTCCCCTGTGAAGGCACAATTCCATGAACTGAATTGGAGCTCTTACAGTGTCTGCTCTTTGCAGGCCCAATTTCCTGTGACAGCTGCATTCTGTTTGAGGACCAGGATGTGGGAGCAAAGTGGAAAGTCCCAGGGAGAAGAGCTCTGAAAACACCTGATTCTAGAAATACCGAGAACATGCTCCAAAATACAAATGGTCTTTCCCCTAACCTATCCCCTGGGCCTTTCTGAAATTAGAAGATTCCAGCCTGGAAATCCGGGAGTTCCTTTAGATGCTTCAGAAAGATAAGCACTGAGAAAAATTCCCCACTCAGTCCGCCATCTAAGCACCTCTCACCTCCTTTCCTGTCCTTGACTGAGAACCAGCCCAATTTTCTGGCATTTGAAAATGAGTAATATTTAAAGACTTAGGGAAAATTAGTCAAATGCACCTTGATTATAAACACATGGACCCGTTTCACTTGCCTATTTGAAATGCAGTTTTCGCCAGCTGCCATTAGCAAGTCTATTCTCTGCCTGCCTATTTCTCTCCCTTGCAACAGACAGGAAGGCAGGAAAGAAATAGTTCGCCTTTTTGGCTTCTCTTTTCAGAGCAGGGAGAATTACTCAATGTAAATTGTACCTTCCTATCTCATGAAACAAATGAAACCTTCTAAAATTAAATAAAAGGAAAATTAACCATCAGGATTAGGTAAAGAGCATTACATTTCCTTGGGGCTCAAGTTACAAAGATATGTTTTTGTAAAAGAAAAGAAGGTCAGTTACCACTATTAAACTTGTATATTGTTTTATACTAAGTCCTTTCAGTGGCCTCTCTGAGGGACCGTTTAGTTTGTATTACACGCTAATAAACTCCAGGTGCACGGGACAAACTGAATAATCAGAACCTGATGGCCCAAACTAGTTAAAAATAATGCACTGCATTCCTGGTTCTCTGCATTTAATTTATTGTTAATCATTGTTATTACTTACATTTATTGGGTAGTTTTCTCAGATTTATTAGGCACTACATTTAACGGTGTTATCGCTTGTAACTGACCATCAGTGGAATCAAAAACATATTTTTGTAAAAACTCTTACCCTAATTAGTAAGTTGTGTCCCTTTGAGACAAGCCAGGCCCCCAAAATGACTGTGCTATTTTCCTCTTTGACCTGAGGGAAACTTGGTTACAAAAGCCCACTTTAGCTAAGACCACCTGTAGGCTGATAAAGAAAGGAGTATTCTGCGAGTGATGTGGAGGGAACCTTTCCATTCATACCAGGAAAATGGGGTCTCCTGACATTATTTCTCCTCGTATGAGCGGGCAACACCTGGAGGTGGATTACTAGGATATCCATGAAAGACAGGTGGGAAATCCAATTCCTGGAGTTCTGTCACCCAGAACCAGGGAAAGGAAGAAATAATTCACTGACTCTAATTTACACTCAGGTGAAAATGACTATTATCTCAGGCTATCCTAAGTGCTGCTTAGGAAAGACAGAGAGGACCACAAAGAGGAGGGGGGTCAGAATGAATAGATACAGAATGATTTCTTTCATATGTGGGATTTCAAGATATACAGCAAGTAGCAAAAAAGAACCAAAAGCAACATGATGGGAGAACTGAGTTGGGGTGGAGAATTGAAAGAAAGGGGTGCTGAGGTCCTTGGTGGAGGAAGATGAGTATACTGGTCAGGGGTGTGAGGGATGGAATGATGTGCATGGGAAACCATCATTAACAGTTTTGTAAATCATAGAACTTCAACCAATAAACGGATCATTCTAAATCATATTTGGAAACTTGATAAGGATACAGAGGGGCATAATATCAGGTTTAAAAACCCTGTGTCTCTCTTATATGTGCCCACCTGTCATGTTTCATATCACATTTTTGTTTCAGAGTCATGAAATATTTTGAAATAACTCCTTTAGGAGTATTTCCCACACTAATTTTATGTATTTGTTTCAAGTCATTTAAACCTATAGATTAGCAATATGGAGCAAACAAAAGGAGAATTGAAGATAAACTGAAGGGGCAGTGAAATAGAAGA
>PVKC010040690.1:0-12385 GCA_004027635.1 Crocidura indochinensis | reverse complement strand
GATAAATAATCTTTTTTTTTTTTCATTTTTATTTGGGGGAAGCTTCCAAGCTGAACTCAGGAGGCTCACGAATCACTCCCATCAATTCTCCTGGATGGTGAGAAGGATGGAAGGAGGGTGAGGCCTTTCTCTGCCAGCCCAGGCCACGCGTCTGTAACCCTCTTCAGCCAGCGGGTCTTATGGTTCAGGGCAGCCATGAGGAAAAGACACACTACAGTCAGGTTTCAGGAGACATCAGTTTTATTCAGGCCCTAGCCAACAGGTGTGGCTTCTATCATAATCTTTTATGTTGGATCCATAATCAGCCCTACATTCTTCAACCTCTTTCAGCCATCTCTCCTCCTCCTGCTGAATCTCTTTCCATCCTTGAATCAATCCCCCTTAGTGCCCTTGAGGCAATCCTTTTGTTACCTACCAACGACCCCTCCCAATAATGGGCAGGTCTTATCATCAGGTAAGGTTACACCGAAAAAATGGGGATTGGGTAACACACTATGGATGAGGCAGGTACCTGAAATGGCCCTAGTGGGTCTGGCCTCAAATTCCACCAAATATAGAGACTATGACAACTGCAAAGAACAATAAAGTAGAGATGGTCAAAGATTAAACATAGTAGGGCTACAAAAACC
The DNA here is from genome assembly GCA_004027635.1 of Crocidura indochinensis. NCBI lineage: Eukaryota > Metazoa > Chordata > Mammalia > Eulipotyphla > Soricidae > Crocidura > Crocidura indochinensis. Next base: position 11,756 of record PVKC010040690.1, on the reverse strand, counting down.
ATAAGAATAGATCAAGGGAGCATTAAAGGAAGGGTCGAGTGAAATGAACCAAGCAGATTGTAAAATCCCTACTTAGTGTTCTGGGAAGAATCGATTGAAGAATGGGATAGTGAAGGAATAGATAGAGATGTAGGATGTATGTATGTGGAGAGCTTAACAATTCACCTAAGTTGGCAGGGATGTGGTGAATAAAGAACTCATCTACTGCTGATGGAATCTTGTCAACTCAACCCCTTTGGAAAGAGTCTGGAAGGTTCTCACTAAACTCTCCATTGAGCTGCTGTATGACCCAGCAATTTTAAATTTGACTATCTATTCCCAGAACAGAAAAACATTCCTTCCAAAATAAATACTCATAACACTATTCACTGAAGCTCATTCACAAATACAAGTGTGAAAAATCCCTCAGTTCTAGACCTGGCCTCACATTTGAGGTCATATTGATTGATAAGAAAGTGGATTTGAACAGATATGGTCCAGGTGGAGAATTCTGTCAAAATGCAGGGACTGGCTGCCTCAGGTTTATACGGAAGGAATCTGTAGACAATGGTCAGGCAACAGAGTCCAAAGGGCACAAGTGATCACTGGGTTTTCTGAGAGAACAAGGAAAGGACTAGAAATATGAGGGAAGATAAGTTGAGGGACCTCAGTAGTCCCTGGAAGGATGAGAAACCACCTAGGACCCTACCTATATGGGGGCTGGACCTGTGGGTGCCATGACCATGACGTCTCTTCCCCCACTCTGTGATCTTTTGTGAGGTCAGTGGCAGTTGATGATGTCACTGAGTCTATATATACAGGTCCTGTGTGTTCTAGGTTCAATCGTTTTGGGCATACGAATGAGTTTACCATGTTTCCCATAATTATGGTATCGGGAGGCACTTTTTCTCCTTCCTTTCCTGAAATCCCATCTCTCTGCCCTGCCGGATGGTATGGCCACCCTGACCTTATGGGCTACCTCCTTTGTGTGATATCTTTATTACTTTGGCTACCAGGCCTCAACTATAGCGCAAGGAACATCTATGTGAGATACCAGGTAAGGAAACAGGGTAAATACTTGGGGGGATTGAGTGACAGTGTCTCAGAATGAGACTTTTCAGAGGAAGATGGAGGTTGGGGAGTGTGAAGCCAGGATAGAACATCATTCATCTCACAAAGCCCAAAGACCCAAGGAGCAGAGTTTTGGGTGGAAGAGGAACCAATTTTATCTCGAGTTTAGATATATTTTGGTGTTGAGGCTGTATTCAAAGAAAAACTCATTATACAATGCTGCTAGATAACTCTTTCTTTAGACTCTCAGCTATGCAGGAGATGACAGTACTTATATTTTTTTTATTTAAAAAATAACTATTTAGGGGCCGGGCGGTGGCGCTGGAGCTAAGGTGCCTACCTTACCGCGCTAGCCTTGGATGGACCTCGGTTCGATCCCCCGTGCCCCATATGGTCCCCCAGGCCAGGGGCGACTTCTGAGCACATAGCCAGGAGTAACCCCTGAGCGTCACTGGGTGTGGTCCAAAAACCAAAAAAAAATAAAATAAAATAAAATAACTATTTAAACACCATAATACAAACATGATTGTAGTTTGGTTTCAGTCATAAATAGAACAACATCAATAGAACCAGAACAACATTCCCATCACCAATGCCTCAATCTCCCTCCTCCCCCACCCTACCTGTATTCAAGACAGGCTTTCTACTTCCCTCACTCATTGACATTATGATAGTTCTCAGCATAGTTATTTCTCTAACTGCATGCACCACCTTTTGTGAATAGGAGAAGCTATTCATCCAATACCCATCAGATAAGGGGCTAATATCTAAGATATACAGGGTACTGACAGAACTTTACAAAAAGAAAAAAAACATGGAGCCGGAGCAGTGGTGCAAGTAGCAAGGTGTCTGCTTGGCAAGCACTAGCTTAGGACAGACCGAGGTTCAATTCCCCTGTGCCCCATATGGTCCCCCAAGCTAGGAGCGATCTCTGAGTGTATAGCCAAGAGTAATCCCTGAGCGTCACTCAGTGTGGCCCAAAAACCAAAAGATAAAAAAAATCCAACCCTATCAAAAAATGGGGAGAAGACATGAACAAGTTCTTGAAGAAGAAATACAAATGGCCAAAAGGCACATGAAAAAATGTTCCACATCACTGATCATCAGGGAGATGCAAATAAAAACAATGAGGTACCATCTCACTCCAGAGACTGGCATACATCACAAAGTACTTACATTTTAGCTGTAGTCACAGACCACGTGTGACCCTCAAAATGGGTTCCATGTAGGTTGATCAGAACAATGGTACTGAGCTTTATTCTATGAGTCTCCATGTCAGAGCCCTGCTGACACCATCTAGTGTAGGCCAGACTGAGACTAAAACTACTATTATCTTTATGGATAATAACTTTGTAAATCATCAATATAGAGACATGGTTCTGTGTTCACTGAAGTCATACTGTGCTGCTCATATGAGGCTTCTCTGGGTTTCTCCTTAGTCCCCACCTCAATTTCCCTTTCCTTTCAGGGCTTGAGGGCAGCCACCAGGAGGAAGCAGCCAGCAGTGAGGGGAAAGGAGAATCCTTTCTGGAACTCTCCAAGGTGGAGCCTCTGCTCTCCCTACCATCCAGTAAGTCCCAGACCTTGAATTTTGAGGATGTCAGCTTTGACACTTACCCTCAGAGTACTCGGGGACCCAGAGAGACAGAGAGAAGGTCAATGAGAGGACAAACAGACAAGGGTGTGAATGATGCATCCCTTCTAAGGAAACTGTTCTTGGTGCTCCCAGGGCAGTTGTGGAACTCTTGAGATGATCTGACAGGCCTTGGCTCTAAAGCAGGCACCTCTGTTAGTCTTGGGTCATTATGTTCCTTGGGAAGATCCTGGGGGCTCAGAGACTGAACTAACCCGGGTTCCACCAGAACCAACCAGAAGTCACTTCCTTCCCTGTCACAGGAGGCCTCAGAGTCTGCAGTGGGGGAGAAGAGGAGATGGCTAGGATTCTAAAGCTACCGGTGATTATTTTCCTCCTTTCCTGCATCAACTCCGGGTCTGGGGGTTGTTGTCCTGGGGGCGGCCATGACAATAGGTGTGGGTGTCCATGGGCAGTTGGGGGTGATGTCAAGGGCAGAGCTGGGAAGGGAGAAGTGGGATTCCTGGGGACCCCTCCCCAAGACAGACCTGGTGGGTTTTGTCCTTCTTCAACTTGATATATCCTTGTTTTCTGTTTCCTCTGCTGCAGACACCTGACCTGATGCCGGACCCCCACCTGTCGCCTCCCACTCCCATCTTAAGGCCCATTGAGCATCTAGTCCTGGGGACAAACAGCTGACTACTACCTACTTCACCCACATAGCTGCACTACTACCCTTGTCTCTCTGTCCCTGGGGAGCCCAGCCATCTGCAGGACCATGTCATCCACCTTCTTGGTCCTCCCCCAAGGGGTACGAGGCCCACTATATCTCTCACTGTTTTCTCTGGGCCTTCACTCCTTTCTGTCTCCACCACCCCTGCTGCCATTTTGCTGCTCAGCACCACCAGAGCACCTCCCCTCTGCCTTCTCCCACCACCACCTCTTATCCTGGAGTCTGGTGGCTTGAGCCTAGAGCTCACAGTACTGTGCAGGACTCCTCCAATTGTTAGGCAAGAATGGAGAGACTTTCTATTCTTGCCTGACAATTGGAGGAGTCTAGTCTCAGCCATGTCCAACCAACTCTGCTCTTCCTCCTGGGCAATGCTTGGCACTGATTACAGCAACACTTGTCTAGTGCCTGAACTCTTAAAAATAGTCTTTGTTTCTGCTGAACACCTTGAAGTCCTCAACCTGAGGTCAGGATACACACTGGCCCCAGAGGCTTCTGATGCCCTGAGCCTAGAGCTTGCTGTGCTGGCTGGGACTGTGCCCTACCATTGTAGGAAACTGGTCCTAGACCAAATCCAACCAACTCTGCTCTTCCTCTTGCGAACTGCTTGGCACTGATAATTCTGTCACTTCTGTAGTACCTGGATCTTTTCCAAAACTCTTCATGTCTTTTCAACCCCTTATAGTCACCAGCTTTTGGGTCAGAAGACTTCTCCAGTGTGCCTCTCACTGTCACGTGACTCTTTGGGCAAAACAGAAGAATGATATTCCTTCCAGGTCTCAAGTTGGGGACTATAGTAGAATGGCATAGGAGGACCCCCATGACACCACATGCCTACTTAATTCTGACCATTCTTTAGGGCTTCAAGTCCTTAAGCTGCTGTGCCAAGGAGATCAGGCTCTATGTAGGCAGAGTAATAACTTGTCTTCAACAGCCCTTAATTTGACTGATTCTTGGAGAAAGTTTATGTCCCATTTCAATCAATTCAATATCATTTCCTAGCATATAGTGACTTTTGTTGCCATCCTGCCTCCCAAGCCCCTTTCCCAGTCTCACACACTATCCAATCCCACACTGGTAGAGCCATGCTGGTCCTGATACTGAGAAACCATCTCTTTTGGGGCCCTGACATCAATCCTATCACAAACTTCTGTCCAGCTCACTGGCCCCATTGAGATCCAGTCCTCCAGGAGCCAGGAACTTTCAGAGGAAGGGCCTCCTTCCACCTCTATTAGTTTTGTGGAGCAAGGGAAACAGTAGTGCTGGGCCCTAGACCCTGAGCCAAAATCAAGTCACCCAACAGGTTCAGGGCTAGTAGATATCCAGGTGGAGTCTAGTCGTAGGAGGACCTGGAGCTTTCTGAGAGGCCCCAGGTGGGGACAGAACCAGGGATCTCTCCTTAATTTGTCCACCTCAGCAAGGTCTCAGAAAAAAATGCATTGATCAAGGCCCTTCAAAGGCTTTGCTGTTGCCTCTCTGCAAAAGCAGAGAATTAATAAAGTAATGCTTTTTTGCTCATACTGGTTATTCTGACTTTGTCTGTTGGAGACAGGGAAGATGGAGGATGACACAGCTCATGACCCCCACTGACTCTGGGAGCTCCTTTAAGATCAGAACCATGTGCCCTTCCTCCTCCCAGAGGAAGGTTGGGGTGATCTCAACCTTTAGAAAAATGTAGAGCATCCCCCATCCCTGTGAGGGAAGATAATCATGGGCCCAGATGCCCCAAAAGTTGTGACCTGATCAAGCATTTGGGGAGCAGAGGTGGACATGGGGGGAGCACAGATACTGCCTCATAGGGGGGAATATTCTGAGTCCTCACTGTGATTGATGCCTCCCCTAGGACTGTCCCTAGCTCAGGTGATGGGATACTGAAGTATCAAATGAAGGATCACTGGGTGGTCACTACACCCCAGGGCATCCAAAACTTGAGAGGAGGGGCCAGAGAAGTGACTCTAGAGGTAAGGTGTCTGCCTTGCAAGCGCTAGCCAAGGAAGGACCTGCGGTTAGATCCCCCGGCATCCTATATGATCCCCCCAAGCCAGGGGCAATTTCTGAGCGCTTAGCCAGGAGTAACCCCTGAGCATCAAATGGGTGTGGTCCAAAAAAAACAAAAAACAAAACAAACAAACAAAAAAACCTGAGAGGAGGCAAGTAATGCCTCCTGGGAAAGTAGAATGTGAGGATAGGAGGGACAGCCATTTGGGAAGAAATCTGTTCAGGACATCAAAGTGTATGCCCTTTTCCTCTTGAACTATCATACATCCCCCTCAGAGATGGGTATGGTTATCAGTGTCCCCCAAAATATCCTGATGCTGCTGGGTTGTGTCCAGCGATAAGTCTGCAGGGATGTGACCAGACATAGCCTCCTTGATAGAACATATCAGGGCTTTTATCAATAGTCACACTGATGAAAATACAAAAAGACTCCACTCATTGCATAGACATCTACCTTTCATGATATCAATGTCATTGCAGGAGTCAGGGGACATTTTTCCCAAAAGTCAGTCATTCCTGGTAATAGAAGTTCAGGGATAATAGAAGTTCATGGAGTCTCATGCAAATGTGGTTTTGGGTAAAAAGACACAAATATCTCATTTCTAAGATCTTCGGGGAAGGGGCTGTCCAAGAAATCAACATTTTTCTAGGTGGCAACAAGTTGTTCTAAAAATTCTGAATGCCTGTTCATAAACGAACAAACAGATAGCAACTGACTCAAAGAGTTGCAGCATATACATTGCATAGGGGTCCCACATTCAGTCCCTAGTATAAACACTGCCTGTCAGATAGAAAACCAGACCCCTTACATTGCTGTCTATCACCTGTCCTTAAGAATCACCTGAAAGCAAGAATACAAAGCCAACACAGCTTACTACAGTATCTCTCAGAGTGATGATTCCCATGAGCAAGAGAAGCCTAAGTTTCTATAGGGGTCCGTCATGTGGATTCATTTACTTTTTCATATATAAAATTTATATATAAGGAGATATATATATATAAGGATGTGGCATTAGCCCCACATCCTTTTATTTCATAGTTCAGACCTCTGGAAAATCATGATGCCATCTGCATTTCAAAATAAATTCCTCATGTACTACACTATCCAGTTAGAAGTCCCTCATTTAATTTCAGTTCCAGGATTTGAATCTCACTTATATTTATTTTTCAAGCTCTCCTCTTCATTCCTTTTCTATTAAGATAATATAGTCAGCCAATAAACAGCCAATATAACAAACAAAAACTCTACTACAAATGGGCCCTACAATCTACTTCCTATTGCTCAGAATCCCATCTCTCTGCTCTGTTCAGCAATGCTTTCCTACAAGGACTGATCATAACTAAATTGAAACTCACAATGGATTTCAAAAGATCTATAGTAAGCACTGTAAATATTTCACCCCAGGAACAAAACAGATGTTCCATATAACACGTTTATGAATCAAACTAGTGATACTTTGCTTCTAGATCTGTTCCTCTATTCTCTCTCTCTCTCTCTCTCTCTCTCTCTCTCTCTCTTTGTTAATCCTTGAATATAGCCAATGTCCACTTATTCAGCAAATGTGTTAGATTTCTGTTCACAGAGGAGTCAGAATACAGGAAACACGTTCTAGGGGCCAGGTGGTGGCGAAAGAGGTAAGGTGTCTGCCTTGCCTGCGCTAGCCTTGGATGGACTGGACCGCAGTTCGATCCTCCGGTGTCCCATATGGTCCCCCAAGCCAGGAGCGACTTCTGAGCACATAACCAGGAGTAACCCCTGAGCGTCACTGGGTGTGGCCCAAAAACCAAAAAAAAAAAGAAAAAAAAAGAATACAGGAAACACATTCTAGCCACAGGAGAGTGCAGTGATCATTATCCTATTGAACGGAGTAGACTAAAGAAACTTCTACCCCAGTTTGTCTGCTTCACACTTGATGAAACCTTGTTCGTGATAACAGTGAGATTATGAAAGCAGAAGTGACAGTAAGATCATAGTTACCTTAAATTCCAAGATGACTAACTGTAGTTGAGGGCTTAGAAGTGAGGGGTGGATAGTTGCTAGAACTAAAAATCCAGCTTCACCATGGTTGGCTCTTAGACAAGTCACGAAATAGCTTTAAAACTCAGTTTCTTATCTGTCAATGGGACTCAAAAGCTGACAACTCTAGGATCTTGTTGAGACAAATAAATGAGATGAACCCTGAAGAGAGTTGTGGATCCTCAGAAAAAAAATGCAAGAATATTGAGAATTCAAATTTTCCTTTGGGAGATGATCCTAGGATCCAGGCAAGGCAACAAGCTGCAAGCAGTGTGCTGCCCCCAGCGAACTGGTAGCTTTTACAGGAGCTCAGACTGGGAATGATGGAATAGAAGCATTTCTCCACCAATTATCATCCTGTTTTGATGGAGGCTCTATGCAGGGGTGTCAATTCTTAAGCAATTGTATCGATAATGAATTTGTGGATCACAAATGATCAGCAGCAGGGTATGTGGGTAGGGGAACCTCTCACATATTTCATATGCATGTGTCAGGGGGCACTAAGAACAGCCCCAGGAACTCAATAATTATTTACTAATACACATTAGTGGTCCAACTTAATTCAATTTAAGATGAAAAAACTTCCAACACTTGGAAACTGAAAAGAGTACTACTGAACAGTACCTGGATCTAAGAAAAAGTAATAGAAATAAGAAATCTCCACCTTAAAACTAATGAAAATGAAAATACAAGCTATCACAGTCTGTTGAATATCACAAAAGCTGTACTGAAAAGAAAATGTATAGCAATGCAGGCTTACATTAAAGAAGAGCCCTAATCACACATCACATAAAGTCTGGAAAAGGAATAGCAAATGAAACCAAAAACTATTAGAAGGAGCTAATGTTTTTGAAAACGAGAGCAGAAAAGAATAACAATATAGAAACCAACAATGTATTTCAGAGAATCAATGAAACCAGGAACTGTTTTTTTGAAAGAATAAACAAGACAGATAACCTTTTGCTAAACTATGAGGAAAGTACCAAAAATATTCAAATCTGATCAGAGATGAAAGAGGATAAATTACAATTGGTCCTTCAGAAAGCCAAAAGATAATGAGGGGTCTAGAAGACTTAGATTAATTCTTAAGTGTCTTGTAAACTTTCAGAGCTGAATTAGGAGGAAATAAAAAGCTAAATTAGGTCAATCACAAGTAAGGAAATTAAATTTAAAAATAATGAATATCCTCAATAGCAAAATCCTGGTCTACATGGGTTGATTGATAAGTTCTCTTTAAACCATAAATATCTTGCTGTTACCCTCCCCACAACTTCCTGCATATGTCATCTGGAGAGGAAGACACTCCCATAGCTGGGAGGTGTCTGTGGTTGGTAATTTAAGGGTTGCCTGTGGATAGAGTGAGACAGAGGCTTATCGAGATGAGAGGATCAGCAGGTAGAAGCAGCATGGAGAGATGAGACAGGATAGATGCAGGAACAGGACAGAGGCTGCTTAGCTTAGAAGCCACACATGGTGGTTATGGCCTTAATAAAGCTGCATGTCTCCTGACTTCTACTGACTGCCTGTGGGCCATTTCTTTGCTGTTCTCCTGAATCTACAAACCTGTCAGGCTGAAAGAAGGTGCAGATGCTGGACTGGACCGAGAAAGGCTCCATCCATCCACTCCATACACCATCAGGACTCCATAATTAATATTTATTTATTATTTTGTTTGTTTGTTTGTTTTGGGGTCACACTCAGCACCCCACAGGGGTTACTCCTGGCTGTATGCTCAGAAATCGCTCCTGGCAGGCTCGGGGGACCATATGGGATGCCAAGATTCAAACCGCCGCCCTTCTGCATGGAAGGCAAATGCCCTACCTTCATGCTACCTCTCTGGCCCCTCCATATTAATTTAATACAACATCTTGCCTTTTCAAATTACTTTGAAAATTGACCCAGAATATTCAAGATACAGGAATTTTTCCTCATACCTTCTATGAAGTTAACATTACAGTAATACTCAAACCAGAAAAATTCTAATATCAGTAATGGAAAATCAGAAAAATTCAGATATCTGTAATGAAAATTGTAACAAATAGCCTAAAACATCTTAGCTAGCTAAATCCAATAAATTATCAAAACAATAGACTCCAATTCCTCAATTCCTCTGTACCATTTTTGAGATTGTAACTATAAAATATGCTGGTTCCTGCATATACTTAATATCTGGCTATGAATTTTTTTCTAAGTGACTATTTCCTATATTTTTATTACTTGGCTTGAGAGCCAAGATGTCTTTTTAAAACCATGAAGGTTTGATATAGACAGCTTTGTTTTAATTTCAAATATAAACTATTTTATGTCATTAGCAATGATGCTTCTATTTCTATTTCTTAATTCATTTTGGGTATTTTTGCCACACTTAATTAGGCAAAATTTGTTTCTAGATCTGTGCTTAGGAATCATTTTTGGCAGTGTTGGGGCCATATGTGGCTTTAGAGATGCAGCCACAATTGGTCATATGCAAATCAAACACCTAAAAACATCTGTTGTTGGGGACTGGAGAGATAGCATGGAGGTAAGGTGTTTTCCTTGCATGCAGAAGGTTGGTGGTTCGAATCCCAGCATCCCATATAGTCCCCCGAGCTTGCCAGGAGTGATTTCTGAGCATACAGCCAGTAGTAACCCCTGAGTGCGGCTGGGTGTGACCACCCCCCAAAAAAAATCTATTATTCTGGCCTGATGTTTTTGTCTTGCAAGGAGATTATAGTCAACTTTCAATAGTAGCATTGAAAATGTTTTATGTCCTTTTGAGCAAGTGTTTGAAGTAAAGGAAAAATTAGAATTAAATTGGAATTGAGCCACAAATGTAGACCAAAGCAGCTTGAACTTAATATAGAAGTAAAAGAATAGGAGTGTACGGAGGTGAACAGAAGAATAAATAAATAACAAATAATAGCATAAGACAGATATACTTCTTTTCTGTTTTTGGGTCACACCCAGCAGTGCTCAGGGGTTACTCCTGGCTCCATGCTCAGAAATTGCTCCTGGCAAGCACGGGGGACCATATGGGGCACCAGGATTCGAACCGAAGACCTTTTGCATGAAAGGCAAACGCCTTACCTCCATGCTATCTCCCAGGCCCCCATAATTTCTTTTCTAACTGATTTTAAAATTATGATTCGTTCAATTGGATTATCATCAAGTCAAATAACTCAGAGTTATGACATTCAGAACTAGTTTTATATTTTTGTTATCCCTTTTTAGCACACACCGATGCATCTAATTCCTCTAGAATATTTCAATTCAAACATCTTATTTTATAGTATAAAAGCATTAAAAAGGACTTATTATTTCAATACATAAAATAATAGATTTTATTGCCAAAAATGCTTTAATTTCCTTTTTAGAAGAATAAGCAAGAGAAATATGAGGAAAAAATTGAAAAAAAATAAAATTTCTTCAGGGCTAAAGTCAAGTACAAAGAGTAATGCATTTGCCTTGCATGCTGCTGACCTGGGTTCCACTGATATGGTCCTCTGAGCCTATCAGGACGGATACCTGAGAATCAGAGCCAGAAGTAACCTCTACACACCACTGGGTGTGGTCCTACCTGTCCCCCAAATTGATGTATTCTCCTTTCATTATGATATTATACATATATTGAAGAACAAATCTGTTAAAGCAAAGCCTTGAATTTGATGTCTTTTCCTTGGGAATTCTTACTTCACAGAAAAATTTATTCTGTACATTTCTTTCAGCATATAATTCCTCGGATGCCATCTGAGTCTTTCTTTTTTCAAAAATATACATAAATTATGCAAATATTGAGATAATAAAGGCAGCACATGTATTTTGTGAGTTTGTATCACCTTTGATATTTTAAAGAAAAATTTTTATCAAGAAAGAAAAGTCATGTGGGTATCTTATATTAGTCTTTAACTGAGTTACTTATGACTTTTAAAACTGTGTGTGTGTTTGTGTGTGTGTGTGTGTGTGTGTTGGTTTTTGGTTACACATGATAGCACATGGTATCACTCAGGGGTTACTCCTGGCTCTTATTCAGAAAGCATCCCTAGCAGGTTCAGGGAACCATATGGGATGCCAGAATTAAACCCTGGTCGGATGCATGCAAGGAAAATGCTCTTTCCTCTTTGCTACTGCTCTAGCCCCAATTGTGCATGCACATTCTTGTGGTTTTTTTTTCTTAAAAAAATCTCCATTATGCATTTTGGACCATATTTTTGCCCATTGTAGGCATACTTAATTTTTACCCCAATTCTAGTACGGTACTCTTCCCCAAACAAAACCACAAAACTCGAACTATCTAGTCCTGCCTCCCAATCAGAGGGAGAAGCAATGGAGACACCAAGCCCAATCAGATATAAGATCACCAAGTAATAAACCAGAAACAGAGGGAGTCACTTAATCTAGAAGACCCTGGG
>PVKC010040689.1:0-12288 GCA_004027635.1 Crocidura indochinensis | reverse complement strand
ACTCCTAGGACCAGCTGGTGAAACCCACCCCCTGTCTCCCTCCATCCCAGAAATACAGTGAGCACAAACCTGAACACCCTGAGCTAGTCGTCAATCCCCCCACCTACAGGCTAGCAACACAGCTGAGCTAGGGTCTGCTCCCCTCTCAAGACCCTCTGTGCTCACTTTACCGCCAGCAGTCTGTGGGCACACCAAACATAACCTGCCCCCCCCCCTTGAAACCTGAATTGGAGCTTGGACACCACAGGTTGAAGAGAAGTTGTGGGCCCTTCCTAAGGGGGCGGGAACCCCTTTGACTCCTAAGTAGGGGAGGAGCCAAGGGAGCTAGACTCAACATCACTTTCATCCATTGTGGCCAGAAGTGGAACTGCACTGACTGTCAGGTAGAGGGAAAGGGTAATTGAGGTGGCCCTGGCACTGGAAGAAGTGAGAGGGGCCAAACCTCACTGACCTCAACAATCTCAAAAGCGTGTTGAAATCTGAAGAAACTGCACTCCAAGCCAAACCAATAAATGAAAAAGAAATATGGGTAGACTAAGGAAGACCTCAACACCTGCGGACCTGAAGAGAAATCCTAACAAATTCCCAAGCCCACCAAACCGCACAGACCCAACAGAGGAAGGCTTAAAAGAAATCATGAGAAAGGAAATGCAAGCAATAGTGAAGGAAATGAGAGAATCACTAGCCAGAGAGTACAGCAAATCCATGGAGGCACAAATAAACCAACTAAAATAAAACATACTGCAAGACATGAAAGAAATCATACAAAGAGAATTGAAGGAAATAAAAGACAAGGCAGAAAGCCACATGAGCAGAATCACACAGTTGGAGAAGCACATAGAAGAACTCGAAGGAAAACTGCAAGCAAAAAACAACCAAGAAGCCAACAAGGAAATAAAAGGCAAGGTACTGGAAGAAAAAGTCCAATATTTACTGAACAAAGACAAAAGAAACAACCTAAGAATTGTAGGTATACCAGAAGGGGAGGAAATAGGGAAAGGGGAAGAACAAGTAGTCAGGGATGTAATAGCAGAAAACTTTCCCACCCTCTGGAAAGAAGCTCAGCTGCAAATCCAGGAAGTGAAGAGAATCCCTAATAAAATAGACCTTAATAAACCAACACCAAGACATATAGTAATCCAAATGGTCAAAAACAATGAGAAGGATGAACTCCTTAAAGCAATAAGGGAGAAAAAAACCTCAAGTACAAAGGAAGGGACATAAGAATCAAACCAGATCTCCCATTTGAAATAATCCAAGCAAGAAGACAGTGGAATGACATATTTAAATGCCTGAATGAAAAGAATTTCCAACCGAGGGTCCAATACCCAGCAAAACTCTCATTCATTTGGTAGGACAGAATAAAAACATTCTCAAACAAAAATGAACTTACATTATTTGCGCAAACAAAGCCGGTCCTAAATGAACTACTCAGAGACAAATTACAAATCCAAACCCCCAATTGTAACTAAAATCATCCTACACAACACAACTGCACAACAGTCCTCTCTCTCAATAAACTCCCTAAATGTAAATGGACTAACCTCTCCCATTAAGAGACACATAGTAAAGGACTGGATTAGAAAACATAAACCGGATTTCTGCTGCCTGCAAGAAACACACCTACAACTACAGGATAAGCTTAGAATAAAAAGGATGGAACTTAATTATTCAGGCCAATGGAAAACAAAAAAGATCAAGGAAAACCATTTTTATATCAGACAAAATTGCATTCAACTTCAAGAAAGTGATGAGAGACAAGGATGGTCACTACTTATTAATCAGGGGAACACTAGATCAAGAAATACTAACCCTGGTCAATATTTATGCACCTAATGTAGAGCCAGCAAAATATGTGAGACAACTGCTCGCAAACCTGAAGAAACACATGAAGGGATAGATCACCAACAGAAAAAACAGCATCCACTGGATAGATCAGAAACAAACAGAAATAGATGACCAAACAGAAAAACAGCAAAGAAATAAGAGCCCTAAATGAAAAATTAGAAGATCTAGGGCTAATAAACTTATATAGAACCCTCCACCCTCAGAAAACAGAATACACATTCTTCTCAAGCCCACATGGAACATTCTCCAGAATTGATCATGTCTTAAGATACAAATCTAACCTATATAAGATCACAAAGGTAAGGATCATTAGAAGCACCCTATCAGATCACTATGCAACAGAGGTCAAAATTGATTGCAAGAAGAAGCAATGGAGAAAAACTAATACCTGGAGATTAAACAATATGCTGCTCAACAACAGCTGGATCAAAGAGCAACTCAAGGAAGAAATAAAAAGATTCCTTGAGACAAATGATGACGAAGAGACAACTTGTCAAAATTTGTGGGACACAGCAAAAGCAGTAATTAGGGGGGAACTCATAGCGATACAGGCCTATGTCAAGAAACAGGAAAATGTCAAAACCAACAGTTTAAAGAATCGCCTCAAGGAACTGGAACAACAGCAGCAAAGAAATCCAACCACAGCCAGTAAGCAAGAAATAATAAAAACTAGAGCAGAAATAAACAACATAGAAACTAAGAAAACAATTAAAAAAAATTAAAGAGACCAGGAGTTGGTTTTTTGAAAAAATAAACAAGATAGACAAACCACTGGCAAAACTCACAAAAAAAGAGGGAAAACACCCAAATCAGTAGGATTATAAATGAAAGGGGAGAAATCACAACAGAACCCCAAGAAATACAGCATATCATGAGATCATACTATGAACAACTATACTCAGTTAGGCTAGAGAACCCAGTAGAAATCGACAGGTTCCTGGAAAAATGCCATCTTGAGACTGGATAAGGAAGACCTAGAAAACCTAAACAGACCAATCACTTCAGAGGAAATTGAAGATGTAATTAAGAAACTCCCTAAGAACAAAAGTTCAGATCCAGATGGATTTACGGAAGAATTTTATCAAACATTCCGAGAAGACTTACTACCACTTTTCCACAGGCTCTTCCAAAACATCGAAGAAACAGGAATCCTTCCCAACTCCTTTTATGAGGCTAATATCAGACTCATTCCCAAAGATGACAAGGACACCACCAAGAAAGAAAACTACAGACCCAATCTCACTAATGAACATAGATGCAAAGATTCTCAACAAAATTTTAGCAAACCAAATCCAACACTTTATCAAAAAGATCATACATCATGACCAAGTGGACTTCATGCCAGGAATGCAAGGTTGGTTCAGCATATGCAAATCAGTCAACATCATACATCACATCAACAACAAGAAAGTCAAAAACCACATGATCATATCAGTCGATGCAGAGAAGGCGTTCAACAAAATCCAGCACCCTTTCATGTTGAAAACACTCAGCAAAATAGGGTTAGGGGGAACCTTTCTCAAGATAGTTACAGCTATCTATGAAAAGCCCACAGCCAACATTATCCTTAACGGTGAAAAACTAGAAGCATTCCCACTAAAGTCAGGAACTAGGAAAGGCTGCCCACTCTCTCCACTCTTATTCAACATAATATTAGAAGTTCTAGCAATAGCAATCTGACAAGAGACAGAAATCAAAGAATCCAAATTGAGAAAGAAGAACTCAAACTATCTCTTTTTGCAGACGATATGATATACTTAGAAAACCCTAAAGAGTCCACAGTAAAGCTCCTAGAGACAATTAACCAAGACAGCAAAGTGACTGGATACAAAGTCAATACACAGGGGCCGGGCAGTGAAGCTGGAGGTAAGGTGCCTGCCTTCCTGCGCTAACCTAGGACGAACCACGGTTCGATCCCCGGTTCCCCATATGGTTCCCCGTGCCTGCCAGGAGCGACTTCTGAGCGAATAGCCAGGAGTGACCCCTGAGCATCACCGGGTGTGACCCAAAAACCAAAAAAAAAAAAAAAAAAAAAACCAAAGTCAATACACAAAAGACAGTAGCGTTTCTCTATACAAATAGCGAAGATGAGGAGAGAGAGATCATAAACACAACTCCATTTAAAAGAGTATCAAAAAATATAAAGTACCTAGGAATCAATCTTACAAGGTAAGTGAAGGACCTATACCAGGGAAACTTCAAAACACTCCAGAAGAAATTGAAGAGGATCTAAGGAAATGGAAGGACATCCCATGCTCATGGGTAGGCAGGTTCAACATAGTCAAAATGACTATCCTACCCAAATTGCTATATAGATTTAATGCAATATCAATCCAAATTCAGACATCACTCTTTAAAGAACTAGAACAGTCAATCATAAAATTCACCTGGAATCACAAAAGACCCAGGATAGCCAAACACATATTGAAAAACAAGAAGCTGGGTGGCATTGCTTTATCTAACTTGAAACTATATTATAAAGCCATAGTGATCAAAACAGCGTGGTACTGGAACAGAGACAGGACCACAGACCAGTGGGTTAGAACAGAATATCCAGGCATGAACCCCCAGATATACAGTCAACTAATATTTGATGAAAGAGCCAAGGACTTGAAATGGAACAAAGAAAGTCTCTTCAACAAATGGTGTTGGTACAACTGGAAAACCACATGCAAGAAATTCAAAATAGAACCATACCTCAAGCCTTATACAAATATTAACTCAAAATGGATCAAAGACCTCGAAATTAGACCCAAATCTATAAAGTTTATATAGAACAAAATAGGTAGAACACTCGAAGACCTATATATCAAAAAGGTCTTCGAGGATGGAGCACCAATGGCAAGAACCTTAGCATCAAACATAAACGAATGGGACGACATCAAACTAAAAAGCTTCTGCATGGCAAAAGAAACCCTCCTTAATGCAAAAAGACAGTTAACCGACTTTTTAAAACAATCTTTTCGGGGCCCGGGAGATAGCATGGAGGCAGGGCGTTTGCCTTTCATGCAAAAGGTCATCGGTTCGAATCCCGGTGCCCCATATGGTCCCCCGTGCCTGCCAGGAGCAATTTCTGAGCATGGAGCCAGGAGTAACCCCTGAGCACTGCCGGGTGTGACCCAAAAACCAAAAAAAAAAAAAATCTATTCACTCAACATATCAGATAAAGGGCTTATATCCAGAATATACAAAGCTCTCAGAAAGCTGAGCCCCCCAAAACCAAATAAAGTCTTAAACAATGGAAAGAAGAAATGAATAGACACTTCTCTGAAGAAGACAGGAAGATAATCAACAAACACATGAAAACATGCTCACCTTCACTTATCATCAGAGAAATTCAAATCAAAACAACAATGAGGTACCACCTCACACCAGTGAGAATGGCTCACATCAAAAATAATGGGAACAGTCTCTGCTGGTGAGAATGCAGTACAAAA
This sequence comes from Crocidura indochinensis, assembly GCA_004027635.1. Lineage (NCBI taxonomy): Eukaryota > Metazoa > Chordata > Mammalia > Eulipotyphla > Soricidae > Crocidura > Crocidura indochinensis. Next base: position 7,003 of record PVKC010040689.1, on the reverse strand, counting down.
GACACTCTCATCCACTCCTTGTGGGAATGCCCCCTAGAACAACCCCTATGGAGAACAGTCTGGAGAGCCTTCAAGGAAATAAGAATTGAGCTGCCGTTTGACCCAGCAATTGCTCTCCTAGGTATCTACCCCCAAGTCGGAAGGACATTCATCCCAAAATATGTGTGCACCATTTATAGCAGCATTCAGAATAATAGCCAAGTCCTGGAACCAACCTCGATGTCCAACAACAGATGAATGGATCATTAAGATGTGGTATCTATACACAATGGAATACTACATGGCAGTCAGAAATGATACAATCACAGATTTTGCAGCAAAGTGGATGGATCTAGATCATAATATGTTAAACGAAGTCAGCCAGAAGACGAAAGATAAATACAGAATGATAGCACTATTCTGAAGCACCTAGAACATACACATTATATACAACAATACTCAACAATCAAATAACAGGGTTTAACAGAGTAGAAACTCCAAGCACTGTAATAGTCAACAAATAACATGATGTATTGCCCAAAACACATGAAAGAAGAACAGCACATACCCCGGACTAAACATTATACCACAAAGAAATCAACAACAGAAATAGCAGTATAGAGAGAACAGGTATGCAATCGGCCTTCTACCACAAAGACCCATAATATCCCCTTAGGAATCTTATACTGAAATACAGGTAAAGAATACCGTGGGAAACCACTGACTCCAATGGAAACATCTCATAACAATATGTTTTAATGCTTTAATCTTTATATATTTAAAATAACCTCTCAGCTTTTATATTCACAGGCATTATTGGATACATAGGATGGACAAAACAAGATGGCACCCCAGGGCTCAGTCACAGGAGATACCATACCCAGCTTGCACTATGAGAATGTCCCGAGAAATCTCTTTAACGTACACTTTATCTCCAGGTTATACCTACTTTTAGGACTTGAAGCACGCGACAAACCAGACCACCGAAGTAGCAGCAGTAACCTACAGACTGATACTACAGGCCCTACTCATTGAACTTATTCAAGCAAACTAGAATTCCCTTGCTCTTTTCTCCTCTCTTCTCATTACTTTCTTCTTTTTTTTCCTTTTCTCTTCTCCCTTTCTTTTTAATATATTTTTTCTTTTCTTCTTTCCTGTCCCTACTATATACTTTCCTCTCTCCCCCCTTTGGATATCTGACTATCCCTGCACCCCTCAACCCCATCCAGATTTACCACCTTATTAAAACTCTTCACCCTCTGTTATTAATCCATTAGGCATCAAGACTGACCTTCTACCCAACTAACCAGTACCCAGAACCCAAATGAAGGGACACCCAGTCAAACGCACACTAATCCCTGGCAAGAAGAGTCAACCATATCCCGTGCTGACTCAGGAGGCGAGTACCTCCTTACCTACTCTTCCTAATATGGACTGGTACTTGAAAATGGACTTAGCTCTAAAAGCACCCCCAAAGCAAGAATTATCCCCATAACCTTCCTGCCATGATTCTCTTACCAAACTGAAGAAGGTCAGGGGGCATAATCTAAAGGGGCTCGGGAACCCACACACCACAAGAAAATCCCAAAAGTCAATGGGGAAACCTATACCTCCATCATAAGTAATAGATCTGTACACAGTACCTCTTTACCTGCTTTTCCCCCCAATAGTAAGATAGTCTATTGCACCATTTTGTTCCTTCAATTAACTTATTTTTTTATTTTTATATATATAGTGAGCACATATAGTTTAATTTCTATTTCTTATGTTTTTTGGGATTGCGACCCGTTGTGTTTTCTTCTCTTTCCACCCCCAAATGCACCGGCAATATAATGTAGCACCATTTCCCCCGGCAAAGACACACTAAAAAAGGGGAAATCTTACTATAAAAACGAGCTCTCATCTACTAGGGATGAGACCTCATACTTGTTTACAATATAGAGACATCTCCCACCCTGAAAATATGTCATGTAGACCCAACTTAGACCCCAGGTGATTAGACATCATCTGTCCAGCCTTGAACCCTGGATCCCAGACATAGAGATGACACAGTTTTTCACAACTACAGGAAACAAATCCTGTCTGGGACATCCTTAATACTGCTGGGACACCATCAAGTGCCAGCTCTAATAGGATATGCTGACAATGAGGAAAATGGGAACAATTTGAACTAGAACAAGGTTACCCATCCCCACCATAGAACGATAAGACAAAATCAGAAGACTTGTCACCCTTTGGTCCGTCCAAAGTCAAGATTGCGATCTGCAGATGACAGGCTGATAGAATCATGACCAGACTATATGTATCCTGTAAACCACCCCCCCCACCAAAATAAAAAGCCGTAGTCTAGAATTTGAGCTATGACCTGCACAACAACCATGATCTCCAGTTCAAAGGTCTGTCTGGGACAATTGCAACAGAATGGGTCTTCTGGAAAAATCCTAGGATCAATGCAAAGACCAAAACTGCCAACCACAGAAGACAGATTAATATGACACTGAGGGAGCAGAACTTCTAGAACCACAAAGAAAGACTTCATCACAAGTTCCGCACCTTGACTGGTGTAGATACCAAGATCTTTGGATACGGAGGTCTAATTTTATCACCCAGGACGGAGCAAAAGTCTTCCAAACACCATGAAAGCACCAAGAGAAGAATAAATGAACCTGTTCAGAGTCTATAGTTAATCCCATGACAATGTACTCTAAGGGTGGAGAAAACCTGTATCTCTTAGGCCAAGAGAATTCCTCTTTGAATGACCCCAGTATTTACTGTGCCTGTGCAGGAGGGAAAAAGAAAAAAGGGCACAAAATAATTTTTCTCCCTTTTTTCTTTTCTTTTCTTTTTTTATTTTATTTTATTTTATTTTTTATTCATCTATCTAGTTTTGTCAATTTCTTTGTTTTGGAGTGGCTATTAAAGTTCATGTCTCCATTTACATATATATAAAATATATAATGATATATATATATATATTTATATATTCTTCCTTTCTCTTCTCTCTTTATGTGCTCTGCCATGTTTTATCTTAAGATCATGGCTTTTATGTGGTACTTACCTTTATTGCTGGAATGCTCACTGGATATATTATTTCACGTGACACTCCTTTTTGGACTGCTGGAGTGATTCACAGTTTTCCCCTGTGTCTCTCAAACCAAGGATGAGAGCCTCTAGAAGGTCCCCGCCCATTTTCGGTGTATTTGATTTTTACTCCAGTGTATAACTTTTCCCTTCTTCAAACAAAACCATGTAACTTGATCTATCTAGTCCTGACCCCCAGTTACAGGAGGAAATAAGGGAGCTATGAAGACCACACAGGTGTAAGACCACTGGGTAGCAAGTTAGGCACAGAGGCCTGGGACTGAGGGAGGTAGAAATGGGTGGTAGGATGGGAACGGAGTTGTAGGGAGAACAATTCGGTGAAGGGAATCCCCCTAATATTAAGTTATCATGTACCTAAAATATTATTGTCAACAAGAGCTTTCTTTACATGCAAAAATTAGGGGTGAGGGGAGGACAACTTTGGTGGTGGGAATTCCCCTGATTCAATATCAATATGTACTTAGAATATTACTGTGAAAGATATGTAACCCACTTTGCTCAAAATAAGAATTATTATTAAAAAAAAGAAAGAATCAACATGGACTAGAGATAGTAGAGTAGATAAATGTCTTGCTTGCATGGAGTAAACCTGGGTTTGATCCCCCAGCAACACATATGGCCCTTACATAAGGCACTAACAGGAGTGACTCCTGAGCACAAAGCCAAGACTATGTCCTGTGTAGTACCAAGAGCCTCAAAACAAAACAAAACAAAAATAAGTCCAATTCTATACATGATTCTCTGTTACTTAAATACTTAATATAACCCCAATTCTGGATCATTTACTTTATTTTTTAATATATTTTATTTAAACACCCTGATTACATACATGATTGTGTTTGGGTTTCAGTCATGTAAAGAACACCACCCATCACCAGTGCACAGTTCCCATTACCATTGTCCCAAAAATCCCTCCTCCCCACCCAACCCCCGCCTGTACTCTAGACAGTCTCTCCATTTCCCTTATACGTTCTCATTTTTAGGACAGTTCAAAATATAGTTATTTCTCTAAGTAAACTCATCACTCTTTGTGGTGAGCTTCATGAGGTGAGCTGGAACTTCGAGCTCCTTTCTCTTTTGTGTGTGAAAATTATTATTGTAAGAATGTCTTTCATTTTTCTTAAAACCCATAGATGAGTGAGACCATTCTGTGTTTTTCTCTCTCTCTCTCTCTATCTCTCTGACTTATTTCACTCAGCATAATAGATTCCATGTGCATCCATGTATAGGAAAATTTCATGACTTCATCTCTACTGACAACTGCATAATATTCCACTGTGTATATATGTATATGTACCACAGTTTCTTTAGCCATTCATCTGTTGAAGGAAATCTTGGTTGTTTCCAGAGTCTTGCTATGGTAAATAGTGCTGCAATGAATATAGGTGTAAGGAAGGGGTTTTTGCATTGTATTTTTGTGTTCCTAGGGTATAATCTAGGGGTGGTATGGTTGGATCGTATGGGAGTTCGATTTCCAGTTTCTGGAGGAATCTTCGATCACTTTCATAAAGATTGAACTACACAGCATTCCCGCCAACACTGTCAGTTCTCATTCTTTATCATGTGTGCCATTCTCGGTGGTGAGAGGTGGTACCTCATAGTTGTTTTGATTTGCATCTCCCTGATTAATGATTAGTGATGTGGAGCATTTTTCATGTATCTTTTGGCCATTTGTATTTCTTCTTTGTCAAAGTTACTGTCCATTTCTTCTCCCCATTTTTTGATGGGATTAGATGTTTTTTCTTGTAAAGTTCTGTCAGCTCCTTGTATATTTTGGAGATTAGCTCCTTATCTGATGGGTTTTGGGTGAATAGTTTCTCTCACTCAGAGGGTGGCTCGTGTATTCTGGGCGCTATTTCCTTTGAGGTGCAGAAGCTTCTCAGTTTAATATATTCCCATCTGTTAATATCTGCTTTCACCTGCTTGGAGAGTGCATTTTCCTCCTTGAATATGCCTGTAGTCTCAATGTCCTGGAGAAATTTGCCTACGAGTTGTTCTATGTATTTTATGGTTTCAGGTCTGATATCAAGGTCTTTCATCCATTTGGATTTCATCTCCGTACATGATGTTAGCTGGGGGTCTAAGTTCAATTTTTTGCAAGTGGCTAGCCAGTTGTGCCAACACCACTTGTTGAAGAGGCTTTCTTTGCTCCATTTAGGATTCTTGCTCCTTTATCAAAAATTAGGTGACTGTATGTCTGGGGAACATTTTCTGAGTATTCAAGTCTATTCCATTGATCTGAGGACCTGTCCTTATTCCAACACCATGCTGTTTTGATAACTAGTGCTTTGTAGTAAAATTTAAAATTGGGGAAAGTATTTTCTCCCATGTTCTTTTTCCCAATGATTGCTTTCGCTATTCTAGGGTGTTTATTGTTCCAAATGAATTTCAAAAGTGCCTGATCCAATTCTTTGAAGAATGTCGTGGGGATATTTAGAGGGATTGCATTAAATCTGTATAATGCCTTGGGTCGTATTGCCATTTCGATGATGTTAATCCTGCCAATCCGTGAGCAGGATATGTGTTTCCACTTCCGCGTATCCTCTCTTATTTCCTGGAGCAGAGTTTTATAGTTTTCTTAGTATAAGTCCTTCACATTTTAGTCAAGTTGATTCCAAGATATTTGAGTTTGTGTGGCACTACTGTGAATAGGGTTGTTTTCTTAATGTCCATTTCTTCCTTATTACTATTGGTGTATAGAAAGATCATTGATTTCTGTGTGTTAATTTTGTAGCCTGGCATATTGCTATGTGAGTCTATTGTTTCTAGGAGCTTTTTGGTAGAGTCTTTAGGGTTTTCTAAGTAGAGTATCATGCCATCTGCAAACAGCAAGAGCTTGACTTCTTCCTTTCCTATCTGGATTCCCTTGATATTTTTTTCTTGCTTAATCGCTATAGCAAGTACTTCCAGTGCTATGTTGAATAGGAGTGGTGAGAGAGGACAGCCTTGTCTTGTGCCAGAATTTAGAGGGAAGGCTTTTAGTTTTTCTCCATTTAGTATAACATTTACCACTGGCTTGTGGTAGGTGGCCTTAACTATATTGAGAAAGGTTCTTTCCATTCCCATCTTGCTGAGAGTTTTGATCAAGAATGAATGTTGAACCTTATTAAATGCTTTCTCTGCATCTATTGATATGATCATGTAATTTTTATTTTTCTTGTTGTTGATGTTGTATATTTTGTTGATAGATTTATGGATGTTAAACCAGCCTTGCATTCCTTGGATGAAACATACTTGATTGTAGTGGATGATCTTCTTAATGAGGCATTGAATCCTATTTGCCAGAATTTTGTTGAGGATCTTTGCATCTGCATTCATCAGCGATATTGGTCTGTAATTTTCTTTTTTAGTTGCATCTCTGTCTGGTTTAGGTATCAAGGTGATGTTGGCTTCATAAAAGGTATTTGGAAGTGTTTCCATTTTTTCTATTTCATGAAAGAGTCTTGCCAGGATTGGTAGTAGTTCCTCTTAAAAAGTTTGAAAGAATTCATTAGTAAATCCATCTGGGCCTGGGCTTTTGTTTTGGGGCAGATGTTTGATTACCGTTTTAATTTCATCGATAGTGATGGGGGTGTTAAGATATGCTACATCCTCTTCCAACAACTGTGGAAGATTATGAGTCCAAGAATTTATCCATTTCTTCCAGGTTCTCATTTTTAGTGGCGTAGATTTCTCAAAGTAGTTTCTGATTACCCTTTGAATCTCTGCCATATCAGTAGTGATCTCTCCTTTTTCATTCCTAATATGAGTTATCAAGTTTCTCTCTCTTTTGTTAGTTTTGTCAGTGGTCTATCAATATTGTTGATTTTTTTAAAAACCGACTTCTGCTTTCGTTGATCTTTCAGATTGTTTTTTGGGTTTCCACTTCATTGATTTCTGCTCTCAGCTTTGTTATTTCCTTCTGCCTCCCTATTTTTGGGTC
>PVKC010040688.1:0-12374 GCA_004027635.1 Crocidura indochinensis | reverse complement strand
TTTCTTTTTTTTTTTTTTTTTTTTGGTTTTTGGGCCACACCCGGTGATGCTCAGGGGTTACTCCTGGCTATTCGCTCAGAAGTCGCTCCTGGCTGGCACGGGGGACCATATGGGGAACCGGGGGATCGAACCGCGGTCCGTCCTAGGCTAGCGCAGGGAAGGCAGGCACCTTACCTACAGCGCCACCGCCTGGCCCCCTGACTTGCATCTCTATTATTGTTCAAAGCATGTTGCCTGTGATTTTAAAGATAATCACCTTCAAGTGTTAAACAGGTAATAGCTTCCTTTGAGTGTCATTCACTAGGCTAGTTCCCAAGGCCATCTACACTAGGAAATAATCTCTCCTAGCCCTTAAAGTAAATGCATACTTAATGTTCTTCCACACCTTATATCAGAGACAACAAAGATTTGAGGGAAACAAATTACAGATATCACAAGTATTATTTATTGTAATTTTAACTTATTTTTAAAAATAGTCACATTGGACATATTGTACATGTTAAACTTGACAGATTAACATCTTGTATGCGCTGGAGGTAAGGTGCCTGCCTTGCCTGTGCTAGCCTAGGACGGACCGCGGTTCAATCCCCCAGTTTCCCATATGGTCCCCCAAGCCAGGAGCGACTTCTGAGCGCATAGCCAGGAGTAGCCCCTGAGCATCACCGGGTGTGGCCCAAAAAAAAAAAAATCTCGTATGTAGAAACCTTTTATTTTTCAATCTAATTGTTTCCTTCAAACATTCTCAGAAGTGGAATTACCTCGTAAAAAGGAATGAGCATTTTAATAGCTCTGGAGTCATATTTCCCAATTTCTTCCCTAAAAGGCTATACTAATTTATACCACCACTAGCAGTATGTTTAAAGTTGCTTTTACCACAATCTCACAACCTTAGAAAGTTATAATTTTGTTAATGTTTGCTAATTTAGTAGGTGTAAAATAGCACATCAGACTTGTGTAATTTGCTGGATTTTCCTGATTATAGTGAGAATGAGTGTGTTCTAGGTGCTGATCTACTCTTGCTGTTCTGTCATGGGGGTTGTCTCCATTACAGAATCCCCAGTGCTGTCTTGTCTTCATTCTGTGCCTCTCACTGATTGTTTGTCTTTGCTATCTGACTATCTTCCTTGGACTCTGCTTCTGAATATGTGTCTCTGTTTTCTAACTGGACAGGCATGTGAAAGTCCTGGACAAATTTCAACACGCTGCCATTTGGACCTGCATATCCCTGCCATGCATGGATTCAAAAGTGTCCTTTCTCGACTAAATTCAGATGGAACCCTCCATTTTACCAGGATCTCCTCAAGTATCTCTTCCAACTCTTCTAGTGGCCTCCTTTGACTTCTTGAGAACTATGAGTGACTAGCCTGTCACAGGACCCTCTACAATGAAATGTTTTAGGCTTTCCAACCTGAAGTCAACTTACAAACTAGTTGCATATTGTGGCTGCTGGGAATATTTTGTCTGACAGAGCCAATTTGTAAGGACTCAAATTCCAAACAGGTAGCCTTCCAGACAGATAGCCCCAAGTGGGAACAGTAGCATAGTATGCCTTCTTTCTCCAGTAAGCAACTTACCTGAAACAGAAAGGACTCACCAATGCACAAAAAAAACCCACTTGGATCCAGATGAACAGGATCCACCAGTACTTGTGGAGGTTTAGGGGCAGAGTGACTTATTACATTGTCCTATTTTCCCTGGCAGTGAAGACACTCAAGAAGATTTCATAAAAGAGGTCTGCAGATGTACTTGGTGAATCCTCAGCTTGGTGACTTGAAACTCCAGGCAAGGACCTGCACTGTTGCTACTTATCACTAAGACAAGCAAGCCTGGAGAGTTTGGGTCTCTACAGTGATCCCAATTTGTGAGAACTAGAAAATTTTAAAAAACCAGAAAGAGTGCTCACTTTGGCAGCCCATATACTAAAATTGGAGCGATACAGAGAAGATTAGCATGGCCCCTACGCAAGGATGACACACCGATTCGTGAAGCGTTCCATATTTAAAAAGCAAAAAACCCCAGAAGTTCAGGCATCAGGTTCTACTTTCTCATTCAGCATTTTAACACTGAGTTCTAAAACTTATTATACTTTGGGACTGGAAAGACAATTTAAACAGTAATGGTGCTGGCCTTACACATGGATGTCCCCGGTTCAACACACAGTACCACATGTGATCCCCCTGAGTCCCACTAAGTCATCCCTGTACACAGAGCCTATAGTAAGTCCTGGACACCACTAGATGTCGCCCCCAAACATATAAATATATATATATATATATGTTTATGTATGTATGTATACTTATATATTCTATTACAAAACATTTGGAAATGTATAGAGAAAAAATAAAATAGAAAATATCACTTATTAAGTTATAATTTTACATATAACAAAGACAGTTGATATTCTAGTTCTTTTTTTTTCGGTTTTTGGGCCACACCCGGTGATGCTCAGGGGTTACTCCTGGCTATTTGCTCAGAAGTCGCTCCTGGCAGGCACGGGACCATATGGGGAACCGGGGGATCAAACCGTGGTCCGTCCTAGGTTAGCGCAGGAAGCAGGCACCTTACCTCCAGCGCCACCGCCCGGCCCCTCTAGTTCTAATATGTATATATGTAACTATATGTATGTGTATGTATGTTCTTAGGGGTGGTATTTATTAAAACCAAACCCCATACATGTAGCCATACATTTTACTACTGGGGCACATTCATACATTCATGTGTACATAACACACATAAACATATGTAAATGTAAAAGCAAACAAAAAAGAAAAAGGGGCCGGAGAGATAGCATGGAGGTAAAGCATTTGCCTTTCATGCAGAAGGACCATGGTTCAAATCTGGCATTCCATATGGTTCCCTGGGGCCCGGGAGATAGCATGGAGGTAAGGCGTTTGCCTTTCATGCAAAAGGTCATCGGTTCAAATCCCGGTGCCCCATATGGTCCCCTGTGCCTGCCAGGAGCAATTTCTGAGCACGGAGCCAGGAGTAACCCCTGAGCGCTGCCGGGTGTGACCCAAAAACAAAAACAAAAACAAAAAAATATGATTCCCTGTGCCTGCCAGGGGCAATTTCTGAGCATGGATCCAGGAGTAACCCCTGAGCACTGCCGGTTGTGACCAAAAAAAACCAAAACAAAACAACAACAAAAAAACATATGTAAATGTATATTTATGTTTATTTTTTGAGTTTACTCAATTTTATATTTATTTTATTCACTTAAAATAGATTAAAAGCATTTTAAAAAATTTTTATTTTAGTCATGCAAAACATTGCTCAAGTTTTACTTCTGACTCTGCACTCAAGGATCACTCCTGGTGCTCGAGGGACCAGAAATGATGCTAGGGACTAAACCTGGGTCAACTGCATGCAAGGCAAATAATAAGCATTTTTATTATAATGAATTCTTTTTTTTTTTTTTTTTTGGTTTTTGGGTCACACCCGGCGGTGCTCAGGGGTTACTCCTGGCTCCATGCTCAGAAACTGCTCCTGGCAGACACGGGGGACCATATGGGGCACCTGGATTCGAACCGATGACCTTTAGCATGAAAGGCAAACCGCCTTACCTCCATGCTATCTCCCGGGCCCCTATAATGAATTCTTTAGTCAACACTTTCGTTTGTTTTTATATTTTGGTCTGCACCAGACAGTACTGAAGGCTTACACCTCCTGATTCTGTGCTCAAGGATCACTCCTAGAAGTACTTAGGGAGATTTGAATCAGTACTTGTCAACTGTATGCCCTCAATGAGCATAAGTTTTCAGTTTTGTTTTGTTTTGTTTTTTTGGGGGGGTGTACATTTACAGTGTTCATGAGTTATTCCTGGCTCTGCACTCAAAAATTACCCCTGGCAGTGTTTTGTGAAGATATGGAATGCTAGAGATCAAACTTGGGTCGGCTCTGTGCAAGACAAACATCCTGTTTGTTATACTATCACTCTGGTCCCTGAACAATTAAAAAAACGGGGAGGACAGTGGTTAATACTCAGGATTGCTCAGGGCTTACTCCTGACTCTGTGCTTTGAAATCATGACTGATGGGGCTCAGGAGACCAATGGGATGACAGGGATTGAACTCAGGGCAGCTGCAAACAGTACAAACGCCCTACCCATTGTACTAATCTCTCCAGCCTCTTCAATGAACACTTTTTTGTGGGGTGAGCCATACCCAACGATGCTCAGGGGTTTCTATTGGCTCTGCGCTAAAAAACTGCTCCTAGCTTGGAGGACGATATGGGATGCCAGGGATTGAACCGATATCCATCCTGGGCCAGCCACATGCAAGGCAAATGCCCTACCATTGTGCTATTGCTCCGGCCCTTCAATGAAGTTTTTTTTTTTTTTTTTGGTTTTTGGGCCACATCCGGTGACGCTCAGGGGTTACTCCTGGCTATTCACTCAGAAGTCGCTCCTGGCAGGCACAGGGGACCATATGGGGAACCGGGGGATCGAACCGAGGTCTGTCCTAGGTTAGCGCAGGCACCTTACCTCCAGCGCCACCGCCCGGCCCCACAATGAAGATTGTTAATGGCATCATACAAGTGTTTTGATTGGACACACCATAAATACTTATTACCCAAATGCTGAGCATTTACTTTCCAAGACATAAAATATTCTAATTGCTTTAAATATATTTTCCCCATAATTTGATTTCCCATTTAGGTCAGACCTAAACTTAGTCTTTAAAATTTTCTTAAGCATATTTTCTCTCTGCCAGTGTATTTCAGTTTTACTTTCCATTAAGGTTTAGCTAGCACAAACACACCAAGTAACATTTTAGGGGCCGGAATAATAGTACAGTGGTAGGATGTTCGCCTTGTACGTAGTTGACCCAGGACAAACAAGGTTCTATCCCCAGCATCCCATATGGTCCCCTGATACTACCAGAGCGATTTCTGAGTGCAGAGCCAGGAGTAACCCCAGAGCACTGCTGGGTGTGACCCAAAATTTAAAAATAAGAAACATTTTAAAGGTGATTGATGAATAGGGCAATAAACTTATTACCTCCTTTTTTTTTTTTTTTTTTGGTTTTTGGGTCACACCCGGCAGTGCTCAGGGGTTAATCCTTGCTCCATGCTCAGAAATTGCTCCTGGTAGGCACGGGGGACCATATGGGGCACCGGGATTCGAACCGATGACCTTTTGCATGAAAGGCAAACGCCTTACCTCCATGCTATCTCCCAGGCCCCATACCTCCTTTTAATAAGTAAACTAAAGTTTGGTAAGGAAAGGGGCATGCATAGTCACTCTAGGAGTGTAACTGGTCTATCTCTATAGTAATCTAAAATGTAGTGAAGAAGCTAGAACAGGTGGAATAAATCACCTGTGTGGACCCTTATTCAACCCAAAGAAGTAAGTTTGATCCAATGTACCCAGACTCTAGAACCCTTGAACTTCACTCTTATAAATGCTCTTCCTAGCTATAATTCTGAATGGGATTTGGGGTTAAGACATGATGGGACTATAAGCTTGTTTTCTGAACAGAATTCACCCTGTTGACAAAGGTCAACCTACTATTAATGCCATCGTAAGTATTAGGACTGTGTTTTAAAAAGATATTTCTGACTCCAAGAGACTGGAGGCAAGGAAGCCTGTGTGGAGATGCAATCACAGAGAATGTGCTCAACAAAGAAGACTGTACACATATGACTTTAGTATGATAGGCAGTAGAATCTGAGAAAGCCTCCCACTGTGCTCTTTTTACTGGACAAGAGCCATTTTTATCAGCTACACGTCAGACAAACTCTGTGCCAACAGCCAAAGACTCCACCTCAAATCTTGCAAATAAGAGAGGGGACGGTATGGATTACGTTATATTTAAAACAAGCCCACACAATGCCTGTAATTTTTTATTCTGACTCCATAATTATAGCTCAAGCTCAGTTAGATCATAGTTATCCCCACACCGACCCACTATTGGGACACATTGAATTAAAGGCTTTGCTGCTCCTCAGAATTCTATTTTAGATGTCGAGCACTGGCAGGTAACGGGCCTTTCACAAGGCTCATCTTGTTGGAGCGCCTATCAGGGCAGCTTGCACAAAGGTCAATTCAGCAGCCTACATTGGATAAGACCACTGATAGTTGTGAGCAACTGGGATTTCCCATCTTGATGCAACCTGAGTCTCAGTTGGGAATGTGGAGTTGAGGAAAGCTCCATTTTAGGCTAACCTCCCCTAGGTTGATTTCATAGCCTCTACATACTTTCCTGACCATCACCAGAGTCCTTAGTTGAGATAGGCCAAGCTCTTGGCTGTTAGACATTGTTGTCAGAGCTGGCATTACCCAGAGAATCCCAGTTAGAAGAGAAAAAGAACAAACCATAAGGGTTGGAGTGATAGTACAGCAGGTAAGGCATTTGCCTTGCACACAGTAGGTGCAAATTCAATCCCTGGCACCATATATGGTCCCAGAATACTTCCAGGAGTGTGAGCACATATCCAGGAATATGTGCCCTGATAACTGCTGTATGTGACCCAAAAGTTAAAAAACAAAGAGCATCATGAACCATGCTTGACTAAATCACTCATGATTAATCAAACTCTACTAATATAGACCACACTCCTCAGGGGGCATGAACCCTCCAAGAACTGGCATCCAAAAAAATAATTCAGCCTCTTGAAGGTACCCTTAACAGATCAAGAGTAGGTTGGGGTGTTCCCTAGCCATAGATATTTCCCCCTTCTCTACATGCCTTCAATTCCAGGGCTACCTGGCTCTTCTATCCCACAGAAAATGAGTTGTACTCTCCTCTGGCTTTATGCATCATTCAAATACTTCCACCTTACATCAAACACTATGTTGTCTCTTTTAACATAGCTGTGGTCTATTATAGTATATTTTTTAGCTTAGTCCAACCATACTCTTAAGGGTGAGCCTCTGTCTTATCACTTGTTTGATATCTGACCTGGCATATAGCAGATGTTATGTTGCAAGAAAAAAGGCTACACTAAAAATTGTTCATCCTTCATAACTCTCAGAATACCTCTCCTGATTCACACAGATGAGTTCATTAGTTCCTGTCAATATATAGGGTGATAATTTGGGTATACTCTAGGACCCAACTCAAAGAGCAGGCATCTTAAGCCTGAAAGATAAGGATAAAAATACAAGGCATAAGGTGCTTGCCTTGTATACTTCAACCAGTGTTTGATCCCCAACACTGTATATGGTCCTCTAAAGCAAAGCCAGGAGGATCCTGAGCACACGGGCAGGAGGAGTAAACCCTGAGCATAGCCAGTTTGGAAAAAAAAAAGAAAAACCACACACACAAACACACAAAAAGTCAGTAAATGTAGAACTGACTGTGCTTTAGAGACCCAGATCCAAGACCCATGACCTGAATGAGCCCACAGACTAGGTGTGGCTGAAACCCCCACAGACCTACATGCCAGCGGTGTTTGTTAAGAAACTTCGAAATAAATCTTCACTTTAAAAAAGACACATCCAAAAGGTATTCTATTTATAAGAGATCATCTCCATTTTTAGGTAACTGCCTTCCTGCTGCCTCTTCCCAAGGTGGGCCCTGCCCTCCCACAGGTCCCTCCACACCTACCCTAATCATGGCCCTACCTGCCCCCTCTCCTCTGTTTGCTCTCTGGGGTTTCCTTGGATTGCAGGGTGTGAGTTTCCAGATGCCCCACAGCTTTGCCTCATGCCTGGCCCCTGACTCCCTCCTTTGCTCCCTTCCTGACCTGCCTTTTTGAATTACAGGATTCCCAAGGATCAGGCCAGAGTTGGGATCTTCGGGTGGGAAGTAGAGGCACAGGGAGTCAGGCTAACACAGGCAGCCTCTTTACAGAGCTGTCCTGGCTAGGTGCAAAGGAGCAAAGTCAAGCTCCTGACAGGTTCCTCTAAAACCTGGGGGTTGGGAGGAAGAGGAGAAAAGGGGAACCACTCCCTTGTTCAGACAAAGCCTGGGATCTTTATGAGAACACCGAGGACAGGATTCCATACTCAAAATCAGTCCTAGTCAGCATTTAGACAACCTACACTCTCCCCTCTCCCAATATCAGTGTCTTCACAGACCTCTCCAGGAAACAAGGCTGAAAATTTCATGGCTTCCACCCAGAAAGTAGCTTAAGCCCAGGGCCAGCAACTACAAAGGTGAACCTGTGTGTGAAACCAGTAGGGCAAGAAATTTAGGGTGACAAGCAGTAGCTCCTCATGTCTTAGATCTTCATCTAGGCTCTAACTCCAGAAAGGCTAGTATTGATTCTGGGCCCTCCTTGACTACTTGCATTAGGAGAGTGCTGGTTCAGAAAATGTTACTGGACCTAGGAACCAGTCTTTGCTTATTTAGCAGATGGCTCCTTCTCAAGCCTCACCACTCACCTCCTTTTGCATCAACTCCCATGTCCCAGAATGCCTAGGTATAACCCTCTTCTGCGGTTTTGGGGGAGGAGCCAGAGCTTCCTCAAACCTTCAGCCAGGTTCTAGGGAGGAGACCAGGGCTAGCCCGAGGCTGGGGCTGGGTGTCCTTCACAGTTCAGAACTCAGGCGGGCACCCAACTAACCACAGGTGCGGTTTCCAGAGAGCCAGTCCTCCCACCACAGAGACAGAAAACTAAAAAGCGCTGTAACTATAAATGTGAAGTGGTGAACCACAGGACACTGCCAAAGCCCTGCAGTGGACAAGAGCCGGCCACCCCAACCTCCCTGCTCGCTACAGGGCTATTCCCCAAACCTTCCTAACATCCAGGTTTCAGCTCTGGGCTGCAAGCAGGAACCCTGAGGGGTGCCTGCAGAAAAGGTCTCAGACCTAGTGTAAAGCATAACTAGTTAAGGTAAGACAGGATCACATACAACTCATTACACACCAATAGAGGAGGGGAAGGAAGAGCCCTCTTGTGTCCTCTCAGAGCCTTCACAGTCTCTTTCCAACACTCTTTCTCTACTGGACAAACTGGGAAACACTGGAACCCATGGGCACCCTGCACAGGTCCTCCCATTAGGTCAAAGAACAGAACAGAAAAGATCAGATTCCCTCAGCATGTCCAACGTCCCACCAGACATCCTACACATCTATCCGAGCAATGTCTCCTTCATACTTTCTGCATAACTGGCACCCTGAGGGAGAGAGATACATACCCAGAAGTGCCATTTACCAAGGTCTCAATTCTCCCAGGGACTGTGAGGCAGAACTCTAAGATGGGTGATGAGGAGAGAAGCCATGACACAACACATACTTACTTAATTTTTGGTTTGTGAGAAACAAACAGTGGTGCTCAAGGCTAATTCTTGACTCTGTGCTCAGGGAACCATATGGGATGCCAGATACCAAACTTGTATTGACTTCATGAATGCCACGTGGGTATCTACTGTACCCAGGTCATGCTGCTCTGCATGGCCCCAATATAACCCAAAAATAAGCCTGAATCCAGCCATTTACCTTCCAGATTTCACTAATAGTAACAGTAAAAACAGGTCAATGTTTGCTACCAAAAGAAATTCAAATTTCTGATTTGTCAGGAACTTTTTAGGAGAATGTGTAAGAAAAATCTCAATGGATAGGAAACTACCCTTTTGAGGTTTAGGACAAGACCTATAAGAAAGATACCCTTTCTCTATCTTCCTGTGCATTGATATTAACCAAGCGCCTGGTTTGCTGAGGACATGGGGGATTTTTCCTTTCCCTCCTCTATTGGTATATAAAGAAGTATGTGGGTCCTATCTGGTCCATTATAGTTAGCATACATGCAAAGCCTTCTGCCCTGAGAGAGCTGCTACTCATAACTACGGGGTGAGACACACAAGAACTAGTGAAGCCAACTATGTATGCAGAAGATGAAAGACAGAGGGCCGAGAGAGAAGCAGCTGCTGAAGTCTCATTTCCAGTAGGCTGAGGACACAGAGAAACTGAAAGGTGCAGCTTCAGGAATGACCACTGAGTGTTGTGGGAACTAACAGTAATGAGGCTATGAGAGCTGAAGCAATCATTGGTTCTCAGCTACTTGCCATACGTGTAGACATTCTTCATTGTCACCATTAGAAGTGCAGGAGCAGAGTTGTTATTGGCATCTGGTGAATAGAAGCCAATATGCTGTTGAAGATCCCACAGTGCACTGATAAGCTCCACACACAGTTATTCCTTCTTAAATGCCAATATTGGGGTCAGTATGGGAGTCAGGAACCCTAAAGATGAAGGAAGTAGGGGAGAGAATCGAAGGTACATGCCAGCCAGGTTTTTATTATTTATTAATTTGTTAATTTATTTAGTATCAAAAGAAGCAGATTTAGAACTTTTTTTTGGGGGGCCACACCCTGTGACACTCAGGGGTTACTCCTGGCTACGCGCTCAGAAGTCGCTCCTGGCTTGGGGGACCATATGGGACACCGGGGGATCGAACCGCGGTCCATCCTAGGCTAGCGCAGGCAAGGCAGGCACCTTACCTCCAGCGCCACCTCCAGGCCCTGATTTAGGACGTCTTATGGAAAACATGAGAGCAAGAAACATTTTTTTAAATTGCAGTCAGTCTTTATTCGTTGTATTTTCACAGGGTACAGAAAGGGACTGGGGAAAGGATTAGCATGTATGTATTGAAATGACAGCAAAAAGTAAAGGAAGTAGCCAATAGAGCAAAAATCAACTATCACACATTTCTCAAGGATGGGCGCACCAAAGCCCAAGAGCTCTTGTCTCCTACAGTTAATAAGGGAAAAGTATCAGGAAATGAATAGACAGGTACATGCTCCTCTACTCTCCCACTCTCCCTTCCCATAAGTGCAAGATTTCACACAAAACTTTGGTCTCTATCAGTAAATATGAAGTTACATTCATCCATCTCCTCTTAAACAGTCTTGTGGGCACTTCAACCTAAATGTCTTGCTATTAAATCCCAACCACACATTTTTCAATGCAACTGCCATCCAAGACCCGGAGCTATAGGTCCTGGGACCAACCCAACACAGAAAAGCCTGTGGACGCCACATCAATATGGTGAGCTAACTATAACCACAAAAGGTAGAGCCAAAGGACCTGGCCACTCCACTTTGCTTGCACACATCTCCTAGTCAGTGAACTTCAGCTCAATACATAGAAAACATCACATTGCAAGCATGACCATTAGAAACAACTTAGGCCAACATCATGCACAAAGAATGAAAATGGAAGTCTGATGGGCAGAAAATTGCCAACCACCTATATGTCCTCTCAGATAAGTAGTTTAGAGAAAATGCAGAGGATCCTCATAGAACTCAAAGCAAGGATAGAGCTGAATGAATCACAAATAAGAATCAAGAAGATATGAAAATAGAAACCAGAAAACTCCAAACTGAAATAACAGGACCAAAAAACATGGTAGATGAAAGAAAAAAAACCTTACAGAAAGCCTTTCCAACAGAGAAACAGCAGCTGAGATCAGGATCAGTGAATTGGAAGATGAGATGCATAACAACTACACACAACAGAAGAGATTGGAAAAGAGCCTTAATGCAAATGATCAGACAATAGAAAAATTCCTAAAAGAATGGGAACAGACGAAAATAGAAGTCTTCAATAAACTCAACAGAAACAACATAAGAAACATTGTATCCAAGGAGACCTACGAATAAAATACCCATGAAGAGTCAATAGTCAAGGACATCATTGCAGAGAAACTCCCAGAGCAAAAGAGTGCATGCAACCAAACCCTGCTTGCCCAAAGAGTACCAGCCAAAAGAGATCCAAAGAAACGCACCCAAGACACATCCTAGTCACAATGACGAATCCCACAGATAGGAATATAATACTGAAAGCAATAAGATCAAAAATTTAAATTATATTCAGTGGAGCACCCACAGATTTACAGCAGATCTGTAAAAAGACCCTCAAGGCCAGAAGGCAGTGGTGGGATATAGTGACAAAGCTCAATGAAATGAATGTTTCACCTAGAACTTCACCCAGGCAGACTCACATTCAGGTCTGAAGGAAACATACATAGCATCACAGATAACAGCTAACTTTACAGACTCAAAACCAGCCTTAAAAAACTGAAAGGTCTACTTTAAGATAAGACATACCAACAGACACATCAAACTTCTACACAGAGATAACACTAAATACCATGACAATTATCTCAACGTCAATTAACTAAATGCAACAGGTAAGAGACATTGAGTGGCAAAATGGATCAAAAACCTGAATGCAACATTCTGCTGTCTACAAGAAACATATGTGAATAGTCAGAACAAATATAGACTCAAAATCAAAATTTGGGGGAAAATATCCAACCAAACAACTTTCTTCAAAAAGCTGGAGTGGTCATTTTAATATCAGATGACACAAACTTATACTCAAAAAAGTTATAAGTGACAGAGATGGACATTCTGTAATAATCAAGGGGATTATTAATCAATGGGAAGAAATCATACTCCTAAATATATATGTACCCAAATGAGG
>PVKC010040687.1:0-12289 GCA_004027635.1 Crocidura indochinensis | reverse complement strand
CACCTGTTTGATGCTCAGGGGTTACTCCTGGCTCTATGCTCAGAAATTGCTTCTGGTAAGCACGGGGGACCATATGGGGCACCGGGATTCAAATGGATGACCTTTTGCATGAAAGGCAAACGCCTTACCTCCATGCTATCTCCCGGGCCCCCATTATTCATTATTTTAATAATACTAACTATACTTGATTCCGCAGTAGCCCTAATCCAAGCCTATTAGTTTCTGGGTTTTTTTTTTGGGGGGGGGAGGCACACCCGTTTGATGCTCAGGGGTTACTCCTGGTTAAGCACTCAGAAATTGCCCCTGGCTTGGGGGGAACCATATGGGAAGCTGGGGGATGGAACCCCATACTTCCTTGGCTAGCGCTTGCAAGGCCGACACCTTTCTTCTAGCACCACCTCGCTGGCCCCCAAGCCTATTAGTTTCTGATTCTTACCTCCCTCCTTACTGTTACTTGCTCCCTCCACTGTAGAGGCTGGCGCAGGTACTGGATGACTTACATAATTAGCCTCCGTTGGCTGGAAATCTGGCCCATTCAGGGGCCTCTGTTGACCTTGCTATTATTTGCCCTGCACTTAGAAGTTGTATCTTCTTTTCTTGGCTCAATTACCTTTATTACAACTATTATTAATATAACCCCTCCTGCTCTATAACAGTATCAAACCCCTTGTTTGTGTGGTCTCTATTGATCACAGCTGTTATTCTTTTTTTTTGTTTCTTTTTTTGGGGGCCACACCTGTTTGATGCTCAGGGGTTACTCATGGCTAAGAGCTCAGAAATCACCCCTGGCTTGGGGGAACCATATGGGATGCTGGGGGATCGAACCACGGTCCTTCAAGCTTATGCCTTGCATTATCAAAGCCCCAGGTTTATAATCGACACCCTATGTCTTCACAACCAAGTATAATCCTGTTGTCCCACAAGCACCCCTGTGATCCTAGTGATTCCCTCATCATAAAGAAGGGCAGGAGTAATTTAACTATGTGTTTCTCATGTCCAGGTCCAAGATAGTGCAGCCCTAGGGCCCAACACAAACACTAATAATAAAGCAACAAATAAAATAAATTTCGTAATAAAATGCGCAAAAGAATTAGAATGGAAATTGGTTAGTGTTAAGTCTTTAATTGTAAATATATTTTTTGTTTGCTATTTGGGTCACACCCGTTTGATGCTCAGGGGTTTCTCCTGGCTATGCGTTCAGAAATCGCTCCTGGCTTGGGGGACCATATGGGACACCGGGGGAATCTAACCACAGTACTTCCTTGGCTAGCGCTTGCAAGGCAGACACCTTACCTCTAGCGCCACCTCACCGGCTCCTAATTGTAAATATAATAGTTGCTGATTTAAATTTAATTCAGAAGCAGACATATTTTTATTGTTCTGATACTTGTTAGCATCACTATTGGGAACACCCTACATTCTCTTTCTATCATTGAAATTAAAGTAAATTAATCCAACAACAAACTGGGTCAGAGCAATAGTACAATGGATAAGGCACTTGACTTGCATGGAATTGGGGTTCTATCCCCAGTATCCTATATTTTACCTAGAACCCTGCCAAGAGTGATCCCTAAACCTAAGTACTGCTGGGTGTTGCCCAAAAACAAACCAAGTATCATTTTATTTCCTCTAAAACTAGTAAATATAATACCACTATTGGATCCTCATTTGTTCTTTAGTCATTCACTTCTTTCTTATGTATTGCACATGTATTATTTGATTATTTTACAGCAACTGTCCAGACATGTGTTTACAACAGCTTTTATAGTAAAACCAGGTAAAAATATAATAAGGACTCCTAGAGTTTACAGGGGAATGGTTCTCATGTTGAGTTTTCCAAGCTGCTAAGAAAATTGTTCATAACCATTATTAAAAATCACAAATTTATGAAATCTAAGTATTAAAGATTACTGCTCATCAGGCTCTGGGAATATGATCACATTTTCCAATATTTAGCAATGTATTCATTAACATAAATTTAATCTTCATTTTTACATCAGTTATTAATCCATACTTCCACATAAAAACAGAGTTATATTTATGGCACTTTACTGTCCTTAAGGATCAAGGGGATCCAGTTTTAACTTTTCATACTTATTTTCTATGAGTGATAGAGAAGAAGATATTTCATTTTTAAAAAAGTGACTTGTTTCAATTAGGTTCAAAGGCTGAATCTAAGCTTAATAAAATATTTAGAAGTATAGCAAGAATTCTTTCCAACTTGGGCTTGGCTAAATGATTCCTGCAAAGAAGGGTGGCAAAAGGGCCAAAAGCCAAAAAGCTTATAAAAACAGAGGTGACAGTGCTAGCTTTCAGCAGGGAATAAGCCAAAATTGGAATTGTTGACTGAAATAACCACTGCTATGAAGTGAATTCAGAGTTTAGTAAAAGAAATAAAATATATTAAAAAGGTTATCTGTGCCAAACTGAGGTGCCTAGGACAAAGAAAATGTGTTTTAAAATACTTTTTCTGAAATACTGACACAACTTCACAAGTTTAAGTTTATATAAATAAGTCATATGCACAGAAAGAAAGCCTATACTTTTAAAGAAGATATATATCTGATTAATTTATTACATTTTCAGTCAACTAAATAAAAAGTGGTACCTAACACAATTAATTGATAAAGGAAAATTACTTTTCATCACTCCAAAGCATTCCCTGGATCCTCAGTTAATTTAATTAAAATATAATTTGTTTTTGGTGAAAATATAGGACTGAGAATGAAATTGAGAGCAGTGGTGTGAATTTGAGAGAATAGTTTGGCTTCCTAAAATATGTGATCAACACAAGAGCACCCCTGAACTTTGTATGATCAGACATTTTATTATCACCAAAGGGTTCCTCACAAGACAAATGATATTTGTCCTACTGACTTCAATAATTTCTGAAGCAAATTCTGTCTGTCCAGAAATGACATTTTCCAATAAAATGTGGAATTATTTTTGCCCAAAGAATAACACAGAAATGAGTAGCATTATTCTTATGCAAGATGACAAGCATATTTGTGTAGCATCCATAATATTAGTACTCTACGATGCCGCTTATACAGAGTCAAATAATGTCAAATTCATTATATACCGAATAAAAATAATGGTTACAGGAAGTAGATATGGCATTATTAAGGGAATGTGTTCTCAATGCATAATAAAGTAATAAAGATAAAAATATTTCATCAAAACATTGTATTGTATTAAACATTACAGTAAAGGCAATTACATTACTATAAATAAAAAATCAAAGTAAATGCATTGTACACCTTAAATTCACTTCTAAAAGTAATCATAAATTTTAGAAATTTTTTTAATGCATCTAACACAGAAGGACCAGATTTGCTTACTGGAAATCTTATACTTTTCTTAGACTTGTGTTAGTAGCTATAGAAATTTACTATAAATCACAGTAAGTAAACACAAAAAAATACTTCTCATAAAGAGCTCTAATTTTCAAGATAACTATAAATAATGATAATAATATTGCTCAACACTTTTTTCCACAAAATATCTCCACTAAATCTGCTTCTTGTTCTCACTTAAGATTTTGTTTGGGAGGCCAGAGTGATAGCACAAGGGGTAGGGCGTTTGCCTTGCATGCAGCTGTCCAGGACAGATCTCATTCCATCCCATATGGTCCCCTGGCGATAAGAGCGATTTCTGAGAGTATAGCTAGGAGTAACCTCTGATAGTCACCAGATGTGCCCCTGCCCCAAAACAGATTTTGTTTTGGATGGCCTCTTGAATTAGAGCTCAGAGGAGCCAGTGTCTTACTGGTAACCTGTCAAATGGGCTTAAAAGCAGAATGTTATTGTCTCACCATGAGGATACAATGATACTCCTGACTGCTGGTGTTGGAAAATAATAGTGTAAACTTGGCAGTGCTTGCAGTTTTCAGGGTTACACTGAAAAGCAGGTATTCATCCCTCAAATACCATGAATCCAATATTAAATAATACCTCATTGCTGAACAATATAATTCACATTAAGTAATAATTAAAAGCCACATATCACAAATAAAAAATAAATTTCTAAGATAAATGAGTATGATTATCTGTAGAGTAGCTATTTCAAAGTAGTTCTGTAGTAACAAAAAATTGTGTTTGCTTAAAACTAAATTATATATGTTTTAGTTTACATTTCAATATTTTCAATAGTCAATTTATAAATCACTATTGAGTTTTTATAGGGAATTGTTGATTATTCACTAACAAAATGTATTGAGGGGCTATGTAGACATAGCATAGCAGAGGCCAGACTGGTTGTGCAAGCGATAAGGTGTCTGCCTTGCCAGTTCCGTGCTAGACTAGTACAAGCCATGGTTCCATCCCCCCGAATCCCATATGGTCCCCCAAGCCAGGAGCGATTTCTGAGTGCCTAGTCAGGAGTAACCCTTGATCATCAAGGTGTGGTTGGAAAAAGAAGAAAAAAATAAGAAAAGAAATTACACCACAGGCTGAAGAGTGGGGTTTTGTTGGGGACTGCTTGCCATAGTTAAAAAGCCCTCTCACTAATCAAAATGGAGTCTGAAGGTCTGAGCCGAAAGTGTCTAGTGACAAGCTACATGTTAGCAGACTGCGACCTTCTGCCCTTGGACCTAAAGAAATAGGAATAGCCTAGAGCTAGGGAGTCACTAGGCTCCAAGATGTCCTTGTAAAGACAGGGGTCAAAAGGCCCAAGCTGAGATTAGATTTTGTATTCTGTTGCTCAAAGATAATGTGGATCTCTTGACTGATGATAATCTTATTAACCTTGGAAAATCAAGATGTTACCTTGGAAAGTTTCAGCCACTCCTACTGCCCCTCGCCCCTACTCTCTTTGTTTTGTATTTTCTATAAAAGGTCTATTTTTCCCTTCATTAAATGGACTCCTGATCGGACCCCTTCGTCTCGAGTCTCTTTATTTTCCCAGTCCCCTCTTCTATTTCAGACTGGATTCCTCTTCGAGAAATGCCAATTACTGACGTGGTCCCTAATTTTACCCACTGGTCGGGGTCCCTGGTGAACCACAGGGTTTCATTTTGATTTTCTTCTACTAGCACATTTTCCTCTGATGTCCTTCTTTTTTGTGTACACTTTTAAGAACCCTTTTAACCATGATATAGCTTTATAATAAATTTTAGTATATTTGTCCTACTTACTTTTCAGAAATGCTTTTTTTATCAGAAAAGTTCTCAATAAAATTTAGAATATTTTAATTGTAGCTACTTCAAAAAATCAACCCCTTCTTTTAGTTCACTGTAACTATATATTGAAGGGGTGGTTCTTTGGTTTACACCCAGGGCTTACCCGACCTTACTCCTAACTCCTGCGGGCTTCTGGAGACTAAAAACACTGCTGGGTTTGATCAAATCAGGGTCAGTTGAGTACGAAACATGTGGTTTAATGTCTGTGGTATCTCTTCAATCCCTTAACATTTTTAATAGTTATTATACTGAGAATAATTATCAATGTGTACTAAGTCTATATGGTCAACACATTGTTTTTTTTTTTATTTTTTATTAATTACCATATTTTTTGCTCTATAAGGCACACAGTTTTTTTTTGTTTTGTTTTTTTGTTTTTTTTTTTTGGTTTTGGTCACACCCGGCAGTGCTCAGGGGTTCCTCCTGGCTCCATGCTCAGAAATTGCTCCTGGCAGGCACGGGGGACCATATGGGGCACCAGGATTCGAACGGATGACCTTTTGCATGAAAGGCAAACGCCTTACCTCCATGCTATCTCCCGGGCCCCAAGGCACACAGTTTTTAGGCGAGGAAAACAAGAAAAAATATTTTAAAGCTAATGGTGTATTAAAATATTCAATTAATGTAATGTGAGTCGCCATCAGAAAATGGTAGCTAGGAACAACCAGCCTATGAGGTTGAAGTATATTTACAATACATCGGTCCACAGCTGATTAAACACATTTAGCAAACTTTTTTTTCTTTTTTTATACATCAGAAAATTAAAAAAAAAAACATTTTAAATACTTTTTTTTAATATGGAAAAAAATAGCCACAGCAGTAAAAAAAAATGTCGAAACGAAAGCTCTTTATATAATGATGAAAGTGTGTTATCCTGATTGATCATACTCTGTGGTATATGTGCGCAATAAAGGACGCATAACATTGCTGATGTCAAGTGGTTAGTAATACTCTCCTCTCCTGCGCTCAGACTTCAGCTCCATGCAGCATATGCTCCATAAGACACACAGACAATTTCCATCTTTTGGGGTTAGGGAAGTGCGTCTTACAGAATGAAAAATACAGTATGTAACCTTATCTAGAAGTTAAAACTTTTGACTCTCATTTTGTTTCTAAACTTTTTTGTACATCTCTGACATTAGAAAAGTACTTTTTCCTATTCATTTCCCCAACTTTTGGAGTTCTATTCTCGGTCTCTACTAATAGATATTTTCCACATATTATTCAATTACTGTGTTTCCTAAAGATAATACATTTATTCACGGGTCCCGGGAGATAGCATGGAGGTAAGATGTTTGCCTTTCATGCAAAAGGTCATCAGTTCGAATCTCAGTGCCCCGTATGGTCCCCCATGCCTGCCAGGAGCAATTTCTGAACATGGAGTCAGGAGTAACCCCTGTGCACTGCCGGGTGTGACCCAAACAAACAAACAAACAAAAGATAATACATTTATTCACATTAAAGTCACTGACTTATTTATTAATAGAAATTTCTGGAAAATAGAAGCACAAAACTCATGTGTAATATTTATAAAAGGAATGTAACAAAATTCTATCAAGGAAATAACAAATACATAATATTTTTAAATTATTTATTTTTTTTCTACAAAATTGTTACTCTAGAGCCCGGTCAAAATTAATGTTCTTATTTTTAATTTTTTTTGGGGGGGACATACCACTAGGTATGCAGGGTTTACTCTTGGCTCTATCCTCAGAAATTAACCTTGACTCTATCCTCAGAACTTACTCCTGGTTATGCTTGGAAAAATATGGAATGACAGGTATCCAACACTGGTTGACAGCATTCGATGCATTCAACACATACTGTACTAATTCTCCAATCTGCCATTTAATATATCCGGGTCAGAGAGATGGTGCTAGAGGTAAGGAGTCTGCCTTACAAGTGCTACCCTCCTGGGACAGACCGCATTTAGTTCCCCAGGCATCCCAGATAGTCCCCCAAGTCAGGAGCGATTTCTGATCACATAGGCAGGAGTAATCACTGAGCGTCAAATGGGTGTGACCCAAAAATAAACAAAATATAATAACATATTTATTACTATTTAGTATCTACCTAAAATAAACAATCTGTTTAACTGTTTTTAAAGCTTAACAATGATTTCCTTACCAAGATTTTAATCATTTTTGAACAAATTTTTATTTAAACAAATAGTGAATCTATCTACTTTAATGGTACTCATTCAAGCTTATAGTTACTCACAGGGAATAATTTATTACATACACACTTTGCCACATCTAGGAACATTAAAAAATAAATTAATCTAATATAATTCATAATTTTGAAGTAAAAGCAGGCTTTATTTATTTATTGAGTAAGGAGAAGGAGAGGATAAAAAAAGGGAGAACACTCAAGAGAGAATAACAGCTTCTCAAAAGCTGGAGAAAGTTCCTGTACAAAACCTTGCATGAAAATAGGAAAGTTTATAACCCAAGAGGGAAGAATAAGGTGAAATATGCTCAGACAACATGAGGTAGGCCAGCAGCTCACATGTGTACAGCAACTATAGATAAGTCAGGGGAGTATAAGATAGGCAAGTTAATCTTCATATCTGAAGCAGAATAATTACCTAAAATCTCTACCTTTTTTAAGAAGCATTAGAATTGATAGAAATTTATATATAATATTTAGAGTTTAATTTCACTATAAAATTTGCATCAATGTGTATTCCTGAAGTGTTTCACATATTGTATTGTTGAAGAGTGAATAAAATTAAAAACTTACATATGAGGAAGTTCTTAATATAATAATACATTTTATTGAGACTCAAGAAACTGAGGGAGAGAGAAAAACCTGCATCCTTATGATTTCAGATTTATCATAAGCAAATTTCCTGGCCCAAAGGCAGTGTTGGGATATGTGAAAATACTTATTAAAATAAATGCTTCACTAAGAATACCTCACCCAGTAAGACTTTCGTTCAGGTTTGAAGAAAGAATATTCAACTTCATGAATAAACTATAGTACAGGATCTTTACAGACACAAAAATAACCAGAACAGAACAGAAGGGGGTATTTATAGGCAAGACAAACTCCACAAACCCTCCAAACATTTCCAAAACAATGGCCTAAAATTCCATGACAACCATCTCTCTCAATGCTAATGGACTAAATGCACCAATTAAGAGACACAGAGTGTAAAATGGATCAGAAAAATCGAATACAATATTTAGCTGCCTGCAAAAAACTCATTTGAATAATCATAGAAAACGCAGACATAAATTCATAGGACTGAGAACAATCCTTCAAGCAGTCAACTCCATTATAAAGTAGGGTAACCACAGCAGTATCAGAGAAGATGGATCTCAAACTATAAAAGTTATGAGACAGATAGGTTCAGTTTTAATAATCAAAGTATATGTACGTCAGGGAAAAAGTACCCAATAAGGAGTCAGCAAAATACTTAAAGCAACTGCTTATAGATTTTAGGAAAGATATTGATAGAATGTCTTGAAAAACCACTCTGTCACAACCACAATCATGTTTGTTTGTAATTAAGGTATTTAAATAAAGATATTAACTTAGAAAATAAAAGAAAAACCACTCTGTAATCTCTAGGTAGATCAAGTAGGCTTATCAACAATAATATATAGACATTGAAGGAAGAAATGGAAGGAAGTGGTTCATTAAACAAATATAAGGTTATTTAAAAAAAAAGCTGACAAAGCTGAATACACATTCTTGTCCAATGCACATAGGACATTCTCCATGATAGACCGCATGTTGGGCCTATCTCCATCAAATTAAGAGGGTAGAAATTGTATTAATTATCTTCTCAGACCAGAATGTAGTGAAAATAGAAGTGAATTACAAACAGGAATGGAGAAATAACATTAACATCTGGAAATCAAAAAGCTCACTATTGGAAAAATAGTGGTCAAAGAGGAAATCAAAGAGGCATTGAACAGAAAGATTCCAGACAAAAAATGAATACACAAATTATCAGAATTTGTGGGACTCTGCAAAAGTGTCATTCAGAGGAAAATTTATGATTTTGCAAGAAAAACAAAGGGTCTATATATAACTTAACGTCAGATTACAAAGCTAGGAAATAATAAACAAAATGAGCCAAAAACAGACAGGTAGGTGGAAATAATAAAACATAAAAGTAAATTTATGATGGATATGGAGCCGTGGTGCAAGCAGTAGGATGCTTGTCTTGAATACACTAACCTAGGACAGACTGAGATTCAGTCCCCTGGCATCCCATATGGTCCCCCATGCCAGGAGCGATTTCTGAGCACATAGCCAGGAATAAACCCGAGCATCACTGGTGTGGCCCAAAAACGAAAAACAAACTGGAAACCAGTAGAGACTTGAAAGAAATGGATAAATTATTAAATACCTACTATAAACTACAAGGTTATGCAGAAATACTGAACAGACCTAATAAATTGAATCAAAAGGCTTCTCCTAAACAAAACCCAGGTCCAGAGAGATTCACCAGTGAATTTTTTCAAACCTTTAAAGAGGCCCTACTGCCTATTTTTTCAAGCTCTTCCAGGAAATTGAAGAAACAGGAACAGGCCAAAAAAGTTAATATAGAACAAACATCACCATGATTCTAAAATCAGAAAGAGACCACACACACACACACACACACACACACACACACACACAACTTTTAGAGGATAATCTTGAAGAACACAGATGCAAAGATCCTAGCAACTCTACTAGATACTCGCAACTATAATCTAACAATAATGCCATAAAATCACTAAATATTATTGATCCTAGAGATACAAAGACAATTAACACATGTAAGTCTATCAAAGTAACACATTATATCAAAAAATAAAAGTAAGACTATATTCTGGTATTAATTGGCACAGAGAAATCATTTTTATATGATCCCACATGTGTTCACAATAAAACTTCTCAAGATAGGATTTAAAGGAATTTTTATATTTTTATAATACAATATATATAACATATTTTATTTTTCAATATAATCAAAATCATTTACTACAAATGATGGCAAAAATTGGGGGAAATCAAAAATCCTTTTTTATAAAATCTGGCATAGGACAAGTTTCCCCCCATTCCCACCACTTCTACCCAATTTAGTACTGTTATATTAATATGGCAAAAAAAAAAAAATGATCAAGAACATCTGGGGGCCGGGTGGTGGCGCTGGAGGTAAGGTGTCTGCGCTAACCTAGGACGGAACGCGGTTCGATCCCCCGGTTCCCCATATGGTCCCCCGTGTCTTCCAGGAGCGACTTCTGAGTGAATAGCCAGGAGTAACCCCTGAGCGTCACCGGGTGTGGACCAAAAACCAAAAAAAAAAAAAAATCTCAAAAAAAAAAGAAAAAGAACATCTGTATAATAACTTTTCTATGCATATATATGAGAGATATTTTTTAAAAATCCAGTCATAATTTTTCTTCAGAATATCATATATATTGAAGTAAGCTTCTCTAAATATTTGAAAGACCTATACAAAGAAAACTGCAAACCACTGCTTTAAGAAATAAAAGAGGACTCAAGGAAATGAAAACATATACCCTATTTCATGGATTGGTTGGACTAACATTAAAATGGCAGTGCAACTCAAAGCATTGCATATATTTAACTCCATTCTTATAAAGATACCCATGGCATTTTTCAAAGAAATATAGCAGACACTCCTGAAATTCATATAGAAAAATAAACTTCCATGAATAGTTAAAGCATTCTTTAGGAAAAAGATTATAGGAGGCATCACTTTTTCTAACTTCAAATACTACTATAAATTAGTAGTGATTAAAACAGCATGGTATTGGAATAAAGACAGACCTTCAGATGATTGCAATAGACTTAAATATTCTGAGACTGATCAATTAATCATATATAAAGAGTTATAGGTTCATGATCAATTAATCCTTAATAAAGAAATACAAAGTGGAGTAAAAAATGTGTCTTCTAAAGTACTGTTGGAAAAACTGATCAACATATACAAAATAGTGAACTTAGAGCTTTCTTTAACAATGTGCACACAAGTTAAATCAGACTGAATTAGAGACCTTGATATCAGACCTGATATCAGATGGATCATAGAGAAAAACTTAAGCAGAACTCTCCATGACATTGGAGATAATCATCTCCAGAGATGAAACATCAGAAGCCAAGCAAGTGGAAGCAATGTAAATTAAAGGGACTATTAAACTAAGAACCTTCTGCACCTTAAAGCAAACCATTAATAGGATACAAAGATTACCCATCTGAAAAAAGTTAAACCATAATCTTGGTATGCTTAGCAAAAAAAAATATATATATATACCTAACCCTATTCAAAAATGGTAAGAAGAAATGAGTAGACATTTCTTCAAAGAAGAGAATACTGATAGCCAAAAGGTATGTAAAAATATTTCATGCCATCATACAAAAAGGCTACAAATCAATACAACAGTGAGATATAATCTCACACCACAGAACCTGGCACACACCATACACACACATACACACACACACACACACACACACACACGCATCAAACAAACCACAAACTAGAATAATCAGTACTGATGCAGATACAAGGAGAAAAAAACTATCATTAGTGCTGGTGAGAAAGTTTACAGATCCAGCGTTTTGTAAAACAATATAGATGTTTCTAAAAACACAACCCAAAAACCTAGAAATTGATTTTTCACATAACCCAGTTATACCATTTTTAGGAATATAACCGAGGAGCCCAAAACACAATTCAGAAAAGTCCTCTGCATTCCTATTTTCATTGCAGAATATTTATAATAACCAGAATGTGGACAATCCAAGTAAATGAAATAGAGGAGTAGATAAAGAAACTATGAACTGTCTACATAATGGAATGTTATGCACCTGTTGGAAATAATGAAATCATAAAATTCTCTAAATACATGGATAAATATGTAGTGTATTTTGCTGAGTGAAATGTGTCAGTGGGAGTGGAATAGACTTAAAATGATCACTCATTTGATTAAAACAAAATTTAATATGATAATAATATTCATAGCCCCTGATTGTGACGTCAGGCTGGGAATTTCTCTGCATCCACGCCTGCCCAGTAAGGTCAAATCCTAAGAACTGTGAGTCTTGTCTTTTCTTTGTGTTTCTTTGTCCTTTGCTGTTCTG